>VXAD01012712.1:756895-834711 GCA_013399195.1 Dicrurus megarhynchus
TTTTTTTTTGAGTAGAGGTACAGCTTTCAGTATCCTTAAATCACCAAAACTCACTGTTTGCTTTCAGTGTGCATTTTGCAACTGATTTTCTTTCAGCCGAGTAGAAACATTGAACACATTTGTTAAAATGCCTCAAGCTGTGGGTTTCAAGTTTTATTCAGGTGACGGGTTGCTTTTTAGCTGTTGTGGCCATGTACATGTGCCGAGGCTTTCAGTTTCATTTGCACCGCTGCATTCTTCAACAAGGACTTTTTTCCCCCCCCTCTCTTTTTAAGCTTTAACCCTTTGTTAAACTGTCCGGAGCCTTTTTTGAAAGGGAAAAATGTTTGATCAGTGCAGGACACAAAAGGAATAATGTGCAAGGAATTCATATGAATCGTGATGTAATCTCTGTGCAGCACAAAGGAGATTGTTCTTGTTTTGCTTTGTTCTGTTTCACATTACCCTCGTGAAGGAAGTGTCTCATCTAATTACGCAGGCACAATCCTGAGGCTTTCAACTCCTCTGTTCCCTGTTTTGTGATTGCTGCCAGAGATGGATACAGTATATACAGTGCTATAAAAAGGGCTCACAAAAACTGCAAGAAGCTACATTTAGCTGGAATTCATTGTCTTCTGGATTGTTCTTTTTTTAGTTAAACATCTTAAGCTAATTAACCAAATTTTATAGATTCTCTAAAATGCATGACTTTTGCTGAATAAAAATTGAGAAATGGGAATAAAGAGCTCACCTGGGTAATTCTGTAACCCTGTTTCTGTGGCACAGCCTGTGCTGGGGCAGGGGCGTTGCCATGGCTGAGTGCACGTGTGTGCAGTCGCGTTCCCAGCTCAGTGAGTGCCTTCAGCCAAAGGAAGGTGACGTGGCTCAGATCGCAGATTAGAGCCTGTTCCCCTTTCTGTTTCACCTGCCACGCTCTGAGGGCAGCAGTTGCTCTTATCTGCACCTTCCCCCACTTCCTCCGGCGCTGGAGCCGAGCTGTGGCTCGGTGGTGGCATTTCTGAGAATGCGGATCCTGGCTGTGCCTCAGGAGCAGCGCTGGGGCTGCCATAACCAAACTTCTGCCTTCAAACCAACGCTTCCACTGGTAGCTTTGACAGGGCTCGGAAGGAGGGCCAGCAAGGTGTTTCATTTTAATCTCTCCAACTCGGTACAGGGATAAACCAGTTCCTGTCTTTGTTTTCATGTTTCACCCCTCAGAAAGTTGCTCATACCGTTAGCAGGTTACTCAGCTGCCAAACTTGTCTCCGATGAATTTTTATACTGGCACATCTCTTAGTTCAGGTTTATCATTGCTGGTTTGGAGGAGCAGGTGAAGGTACCAGTGGCAGATGCAGACTGGCCATGAGGTGAAGTACCTGAGACTGCGAGCAGGAGTGTAGGGACTGAACTGAAGCTTCTGATGCCAGGGACTGGCTGCTTTTGAGCTCGAGACAGCCAAAGTAAACCTACTTCGGGTGGGTTTGGCATCTTATGCTGAAATTGCATCTCCACATAACCTGGAGGTGTGTGTATCCACTGTATCTTGTTTTGTGTTGCACAGAACACGAAGGACCCAGCAGGAATTGCAATGTTAAATTAGGCTGCTAAGTTCTGGAGGTGGAAAAGGCTTCTAAATCTCTCCTTGCCCCTAGCTGAAATCCAGCTCAGGAAGGAGCTGATAATGGCTGGAGAAAGCTGCTGTTCTGCTTTATCTCTCCTCTCCTTCAAGGAAAATAAATACAAACAGCACAGCACTGGGGGAGGGGATGGCCTGGATTACTATAATTAGATAGAAGCAGCCTTCTAGCAAAGGTTGTGCTGCTCTACTGACATGGTGTCTTACATCAATCTTTCTGGTGTGCTTTTATTAAAAGATGTGTGCTGAAATGCCATGTGAAGATGCTCTTTCAATAGGTGCTGGTGTGTGTGTAAAGCCCACCCTCACATTCTGTAAAGGAGGCTTGAAATGAAAGCAAAAAAGGCCAGAGGAAAATTTTACCCCTAGTGACTTGCAGTGAAGCTTTTTTAAGTCTGTCACACTGTTAATGCTTCATTTTCTTAGAGCAGGGAGTATTTTTTGGATATAATGAGCCAAATGTTGCTGAGTCTTTCTAAATGCACAGCAGCTCATTTTACATTACAGCTTGTGCAGCACTGCTGCTAAATTATAATTTTCAGTCTCCACCTTGCTTTATATTTACCTGTGGGCTGAAATAACCTACTCTGTACTACATGTGCTTTTCTGGCCTTGACTAATAGGGGTTAAAAATTAAAAAGTCTTTAACAGTGATCTCAGATTCCTTTCTGGTGTTGTGCTGGAAGTGCTGGCATGGCGTTTAATCCTGGCATGGCTCAGTGCAGTGTGTCTGCCAAGCTCCACAGACGGGATAGGATGCTGAACACTTCATTGCTCACCAACCTTTACCCCGGCTATGAACAAGGGTGTTGCAATGTCAAGAATCCCCTGACTCCAGAACACCCGACTCCTTAGGAAAAAGCTGTGTTGTAACTATTTATGTTTCTTGCAATTGTTATTGTTAGGTATAGATGACTTAATAGAATTGCTAATACGTTAATTATAGGAGTCGTTTGCATCTCTCTCACGGGGAGGAATCTCTGTGCTTCATTACAGTTGTCACCAGTTGAGATTTGAATGCCATGTGCTGTCTGTAAAACTTAAGCTTAGTGATGAGCCTTAAATCTCTTGGTTAAAAACAGCTTTTAAGAGTCACTTGGAATAACCCCCTCAGGCCAGATCAGGCTCCCTTTTTCTGAACTGCAGGTCACCTGGAACCAGAATGGAATTTCTGCACCATCATGTTTCTGTTAATGGGGTTTGGGTCCTAATTTCCATATACGCTGCATGTCTTCAATCTGAGAGGTTTTAAAGGAAGTTTGCCAAATGCTAAGGGAGAAAAAGCATCCACCTTTTCTGTACTAATTGTGTGTGCACGCTCCAGCCCCCCTCATGCATCCACGCGTCCTTTGCCAGTGGGGGTACACCTGTGTGGGAATCCCCTTTGTGCTGCCACTGAGCTTCAGCTCGGCTGTCCCCGCTGGCACAACGGTGGCCGGAACGGTGGAGGGCACAGGGACAGCCCTGCCCGCTGTCTGAGGAAGGTGTGCATCCCCGGGCTCCTACTCCTCTCATTGCCTGGGCGTGAGGAGGAGCTGGGAGCTGCCAGGAGCCATCCGGGGTCCTCCCGCTGAAGTGGGATGTGGAGCCCGGAAACGCTTCGCTGCCTCCCGGGGAGGGAGAGACGGGCCCTTTCAAACCATGAGAACTGCAATTGTTCTCCCCTTTCTGTGCAGCGAAAGGGAAGGATGCTGCCTTGGAGATTATCAATGGTGCTCCTTAATCAAGCAGACAGGTTTTGACTTCTTTTGTCCCTCTGCTGGTTTTTTTTTCTTTTTTTTTTTTTCTCTTTTCCCACTGAACATCCCAAGCATTTTCACCCTCTGGCTTAAAGATCAGAGAGTGAGAGAGCCAGCTCTCTCCATCATGAATGAATTGCTCCTTTTGCTTGCTTATGCAAGCACAACATAGTGTCTTTGTAGTGGAGAAAAAAACCCCACCAGCTTTTGGAAAGTCTTTATCATTCAGGATAGCCTGAATGTGCTTCACTGAGCTGCAGCAGAGCAGTGAGGGATATATTTAGCTCTGCCTTTGGCATTTGGGAGTCCTGTGCTGGGGTAAGTAGCAGTGGCCAGAATAGGCTGGGAAGCCTCACAGCCCAGTTCAGGTGGATATTTTGGATAGATACCTGCTGGGTGCATAATCCCTCAGCTGGTACAGCAGCACCATGGCCTGGCTGTGCCTACTGCTGTGTAAATGTAATGAACACCCAACCCTGCAAGCCAAGTTTGCAGGCACAGGTGGGAGAAGTGTGGATTCTCCATGAGAACTACTCACGTGCCTATTTAAGGGGAAAAAAAATAAAAGTTGCTGGTCACAAAGTGAGGTTAGGGAAATATTTTTATGCTTCTTTGAAGCACATGTTGGTAATCTGGAAGGGGCAGCCCTGTCACTGTGGGAGTTTGTTGTGCCCCTTGAAAGCTCGCCCAGAGTTGGACAAACCATATTTTGAGTAGTTGTTGTTTGAGACTCGCTCCTAACCAGTATGAGGAGCCTGGTTATGTTTAGGATATTCTAGTTTAAGTTCCTGCTCAGAGATAGATCAGTGTTTTAAAATATCATGAATAGGTATGGAGAGCAGAGGAGCAGGAGTATTTTTCTTCCTTCCCTTCCCCCTATTTCTACTTTTCCCTGCAGGAAATAAACCAGGAAAAGCTCTTTCACCGAATGACCCTTCTCAAGGCTTCTCATTCAGAAAATGTTTGCCTTGGGAGACAGGCAAGCACCAATCATTTTTCAGTAGACTTTCAGAATAAAATCAAGGGAACTCAAAAAGCTAGGAATTAATTTATTTATCTTCAGTGTCACAATCTGTCCTTCACTTGGCTCTCCTGCACACTCCATGTGCTGTGTCTGTATGGCCTTGTCTATGATTACTGTGGTATTTGCTCATTTCCTCCCCCCCCCAAACCAAGGGATAGATCCCATACAGTTCTCACTCTGTGCTACCTGTATTATCTTCTCTTTATCCAGTGATCTATAGCTAGAATACATCTTGTGTTCATCTCCCTGGCTTGTTTAGGCAAAAGGTTAAATATAACATGATTTAGTGCCTTTTTACAGCCACCCTGTGACTTGAGTGCACATATCAACATTGATGGTGCTTGTTTAGACATTTCATATATGTTTATATAGAAACATAGAATGGTTTGGGTTGGAAGGGACCACAAAGATCACCTCATTCCAACCTCTCTGCCATGGGCAGGGACACCTTCCACTAGACCAGGTTGCTCAGAGTCCCATCCAACCTGCCTTGAACACTTCCAAGGAATGGGATGTTCACAACCTGTCTGGGCAACCTGCTCCAGTGCCTCAGCATGCTCACAGTTCCTAATATCTAAACCTACTTTCTTTCAGTTTGAAGCCATTCCCCCTTGTCCTGTCACCACATGCTCTTGTGAGTAGTTTCTCTTCATAATAGGGAACATCACATTTATAGATAAGGTATTCAAAGGAAACGTTTAACAGCAGCACAGTCCTCATCTCAGTTGGTGTGTTTGCCCCTTCTGTGGTTTGTCACTGTGCCCGTGTGTCCCACAGTTTGTGCAGGTCACTTTAGGAAGACAGACCTGTTAAAATAGTTTTAAGCTGGTGTTCTGCACTGGCTTTGCTGCTCTGTACTTCAGAGTAAATCTCAGGTTGGTTCTGCTGGTGGATGGGAGTGGCTTGGAGCAGCTGGCAGCCTGAGCTGAAGAGCTGTGGGGGCCCAGGAGCCCCTCTCAGGTAGAGTTGGCTCTGCCAGACAGCCCTGGTCGGGACCCTGCCGTGGTCCTGCCGAGGCCAGTGGGGCTGTGGGGACAGGGCATGAGGCTCGGCTGACCCAGTGGCTGCCTCCGGACCCCAGGCTGCTCACCCCTTTCTCAGGATCTATTAGGTTGGAAAAGACTCCTGAGATCACTGAGTCTGACCTATTACTTTTCTACTCTGAAACTTGCCTGCCACTGCCAAGTGCAGTTTATTTCCACTGTTCCCGGTTCCTGTAAAGGCTTGGTCTGGACTTGGCTTAAGCCGGCAGTGACCTGCTGTTTCTCTGGTGTGTTAGCAGGAAGCCTGGCAGGTCCAGCCAGTGCTGGGAACATGGGCTGCAGGGTGAGGAGAGATGGGAGTGGGGAGGGGCTGTCCCAGCCACCTGCCCGTGGCGTTTCGGTGTCAGTGAGCCACGGATGTGCACCTGGGTGCCAGTTACTCACAGCACGCGTGACACTGTGGCCAACCATGCACAGGAGTTAAACCTAACGGATCCTGCTGTCATCCAGCCCCTGACGTTATCCAGCCATGGGATAATCTGCCAAGGTCCTTCTCCAGCCTTCATGGATTGGTTTTGCTGGTGCCGAATCCCTGCAGAGCTTGCGAAGCCCAGTGGAATGTTGCTGTTTGGATTCAAACTTGTTTAGATTCAAAACATTCACAACAGTTCTTAAAGCTGGGAGGAGCTTTGCTTGTGGGAGGGTCTTGGGTTATTTATCCTCCTTTATTCCCCTGTCTGAATTCAAGTTCTGTCCCCCAAAAGCCACATTTTAAACACTGGGGCAGAATGGTCCCAGTTAGAGCTATTCCCCGGTCAGTTCTTGGTTTCACAAATGCGTATTGGGGTCATTTTTTCAGCTGTCTCACACTTTCTGGAAACATACCTACTGTTTGTTCTTACTGAGAGCTTATAAATGATTTGCTGTTTGCAAAGATGATCCCCTATAAAATGAAGTCATATGACATATTGTCATATGAAATATTAAATGCAAAGTCTGGAGGCTTCAGGCACGTGATAATTGCCTTTTAAACTCAGATGCCTCACTGTAAAGGGTCTTATCACTGCCTTTCAGCTACTTATTTCTTGGAAGGAACATGTCCTTGGTAAGGAATGATTTAGTTTTGCTCCCCCTCAAGTCAGGAGCAGGCTCTTAATTAAAACAGACTTACAGCCTGAAGTATTTCTTGGAAACCAGAGGAATGTATTTGGCTGAGTCTTTGCAGATCTCAACTTCTTTTAGGAGTTTCCCATTTCAAGGAAGTTACCAGTGGTCCATCTGTTGCTTTCTTTTGATGTTCATGGGTGTTTTTGGAGGAGGGTGGTCTGGTTGAATTGTGATTTTTGTGGCAATTAATTATAGCTTATCCCTCACTTATAGTTTAATTGAAAGTAGGTCTTGTTTGGATGCTAACTTAGGGGCATTAAACCAGGACAAACTCCAAAAATAACTTCTGAAAAGAGGACTTAGGTCTCCAGGTATATACGGTGTTAGACCTGATTTGACATCTAACGTTGCTAATACATTATATTCTCTTGGCAGGTAGAAATGCTTTCCTGATTGTCGCAGTGACAGTTAGAAAGGATTATTTTATGGAAATAGGCCTTTCAGTTATTTTTTTAATCCGATCAACATAGAAATGAAGACAAATACATATTTTGCCTCGATAACAGGTTGTTCATTAAAAAAGAAGAATTATTTGCAACCGCCTTCAAAAGGACATAACCACTTCTCATCTGTGTTTCTTTCCTTAGTAGGGCAAGGAGGTGTGCAGGCAAGTACCTGCACATACAGATGTGTATGTCACCAGAGAAGTCTTCCTCTTTTCAGATGACACAGTTCACATCCTGAAAAAAAGAATTACAGTGTTCAGATAACGTTGTGGATAAAGCACATGAATTATGGCTATTGATGTGCAGAGAGCCTGTGTCCCTGTGTCCTTGAAATAAAGCTTAGGGCTTTGTGGAACAAAGAGCTCCAGAGCGGGAGGAAGACACTAATTACTGTTCTGCCTCTAAACAAATACTGTCAGAGCTGTCTGGCCTCAGTCTTGCCTGGGCTGTTACAATTCCTTCCTGCCTGGGCTGTTACAATTCCTTCCAGCTATTGCTAAGAAATCTGATTGAAGGAAAAATTGTCCTCCTCTTCCTTGCATCCCTGTGGGACACAGGATGCCAACATGGCTCAGGCAGAGCCTGATGCTGCCACTTTAGTCGTGACAGCAGAGCTTCGGATGCCTCCAGATCCCGTTCCTTTGTGGAGGCCCAGCGGGATGGTGTCCTGCCAGGGCCTGTCCATGGACACCATCTGTCCGCAGAGCTGCTGGAGTGCCAGTCCCGGGAGCGGTGTGGCACCACCACGGGTTATGTGTGGCACCACCATGGGTTATGTGTGGCACCACCATGGGTTATGTGTGTGGCACCACCACGGGTTATGTGTGTGGCACCACCATGGGTTATGTGTGTGGCACCATCACGGGTTATGGCTGTGGCACCCCCATGGGTTATGTGTGTGGCACCACCATGGGTTATGTGTGGCACCATCATGGGTTATGTGTGGCACCACCATGGGTTATGTGTGTGGCACCACCATGGGTTATGTGTGGCACCATCATGGGTTATGTGTGTGGCACCACCATGGGTTATGTGTGTGGCACCACCACGGGTTATGTGTGTGGCACCACCACGGGTTATGGCTGTGGCACCACCATGGGTTATGTGTGTGGCACCACCACGGGTTATGTGTGTGGCACCACCACGGGTTATGTGTGTGGCAATGGAGGGCTGCAGTGGACGAGCAGGGGACTGTTGTAGAGCCTGCAGAACAAGGGGTGTAGTAGGACACTGTGTGTGGGGCTGCGCCTTAAGTTATTATGGATAACCTCCATCCATGGACAGGGACAGGCAGGAGGGACTGGGCAGCCTGGAATGGCCGTGGTTCAACCCGAATTTCCAGCTCTGCTTGGAGGAAGCATTGTAATAACCCCGTTCCCTCAAACGCAGGCTGGAACAGTGAAACAGCAGCCACGGGTGACGGCTGCCCCCGCTCCTCGCGGAAGGGGCTCCGTTTGTGTCCCGTCGGGCTCGCCCGGCCGCGCTCCCCGCGGTTCCCCTTGGCCGGGGCAGTGCCGGGAGCCTCCAGTGCAGGGATCGGGCACGGCCCCGCGCTCGCAAGATGGCGGCGGGAGGGCGGCCGCGAAATGGCGGCGGCGGCGCCTGAGGGCGCGCGGGTGCTGCCCCCTGCCCGCCTCCCGGCCCACAGCCACGGATCCAGGGATTTGTCCCGTCCGGGAGCGGGACGGGCCGCGGCTCCATCCGGGCATCCCCAGCTGCTAATCCCCGCGGAGTCGGATGGGAATGTACAGGTGCACATGCTTTGGTGGTGGTTTTTTTTTTGTTGTTGGTTGGATGGTTTTTTGTTTGGGGTTTTTTTTTTTTGCCTTTTTATTGTTTCTTCCTTGAATCGCGAAATCTGAGCAAAGCCTTTGATGCACTTTGTTACTTTTGTACAAAAGTAGAAAAAAAAAATAAAGATCTGTTTTCCCTCTGCGGAGTTTTCCTGACTCTTCTTTCATAGTGTTCTATCTAAGTAAACCCTTAAATATCACAAACACATCCAGCTGCCAGTGGAAAGCTGACTGGGAAAGGGGTACTCCTTGTTCCAAAGTTTGTAGCATCATTGTCACTGCATTTTTGTGACAGTGGGGTTTGAATGCTGCCTTACCAGCAGACGTATGATATGGTGTACTGAGATTTCAGTTTGTTTTTCTGGATTGTAAAATAAAAAGAGTAGATTTTGGGAGTGATTGGGCGAAGGTATTTGAATGTTTTGGCCACCTAAAATAGTTTGGCCTCTCATTGTTTTGTTGAGGAGCCTTTATTTAAGGGGATATTCTGTGTGTTAACCCAGTTTTATATAAAGATACTAAAAAAAAAAAAAAAAAAAGAGGGAAGTACACCTGCTTGGTGTTCTGCTCTCCCATTAGTGGCTTGAGAAATGCAGTCTGCACAGCACTGGCGTAATCCTTTAAACAGGAGCTGCCCCAGCCACAAGCCCATATAAGCTTCTTTCTTCTCTCCTGTTGCTGAATTCATTCTTTTTGCGAGAAACATTATATTTAATATCATTCATGGTGTTATGGGTATAGCGTTTGATACTGGCCTCTTCCAGAAAATGGATATCAGATTTATTTTGAACCACTAGCCACACTAGGATGCAGTGGAGAGCCGTGCTGGAGCAACTGCTTATCTTTAATACAGCCGGATGGCCTCTGGATGCTGCAGCTCCCACTGTACCTCACTCTTCCTCGCTCCAAGACAGCCAGATCCTCCCAGCAGTACCTGTGCTGCTGGTACTGCTAGTGCTTCTCCTCACCTACCACCACTGCTTTTGTTCTGGTGATGAGCAGGAGATCCTGGACAGGGACTTTTGGGGCTGCACTCGCACCCGTGTTCATTGTCAGTCCTGCGAAGGAATTGCCTCTGCTGCAAAATGCCAGTGTGGGGTGTCTTTGGGACTGCAGGGTCCACGCTTGCATTCATGCTTTTCCAAGCCTGTTGCTGTGGCTTGGATGTGTCTCAGGTTTGCTCGCTGCATATTTCACAGCTGTGTCAGTGCAGTTAAAATGTAACCTCTTCTTTCTCTACCACTAGTCACTCGGCATCCGAAGAAGCCTCTGGCTCTGACTCTGCAAGCCAGTCTGAAAGTGAGCAGGGCAGCGAGTCAAACAGCAGCTCCGAGTCCTCTGAGAGTCAGTCTGAATCCGAAAGTGAATCAACTGGTTCCAAATCCCAACAGACCCCTCCTGAAACCAAAGAAAAACCAGCCTCTAAGAAGGAAAGGATAGCAGATGTTAAAAAGGTATTGCCCCTGCTGCTCTGCACAGACACATCACTTCTGTACCCACCACCAAAAGTCAGACAGCAGGGACCTCAGTGAAGCTGTGTCCAACTTCCTGGCCACGTTGCACATGGACCAAACAGCCTCTGACCTCCAGTGTCCCCAGAGGCTGGTCTGTGTGCTAGAGCCCTGCTGGTGTCACCCTTGAGAGCAGGAGCTGCTGTGTTTGTGGAACAACCCCTGAGGCACCAGGTGGATGATGACAGGGCTGACTGGTGCGAATGAGGGGGCAGGTGCCTGTCATCTGTATATGATCCTGTCATTTCATCCTCTCCCTCTGTCTTTCCACTCCTCTCTCCTGTCTCTCCTCTCCCTCAGAAATAGTTAAGCCTCCCCATTAGAACAATAACCAGGGAGGTTTGTCTAGGTTTTGAAGTTTGAACCACTTTGGATTTTTTTACATCACTCTTCCTCTGAAAAAAGCATAGGAAAAACAAAAAGAGGAAGAATGAAAAAGCTATTTAACTTCCATTATTTAAGTCCAGAACAGTGCTTCTTTGTTGTAGTTTTTCTTCCCCTGCAGCTTCCCAGCACCTCCCTAGCAATACCCCTCAGATAGCCAGGTTTTCCCTCTACTTGCTGTCCAGCAGGAAAGGGGATTGCGGGTGTTACTGCACATAGTGTCCCTCTGCACCCCCCAGGGCAGAAGCTGCACCTCAGCTACCTGCTTTACCTGAGGGATGGAGGCACCTGAGTAACACAGGGTAGTGTGAGGTGAGAAAGAGGAGCCCAAATACCACTTGGAGACAGGAACTCAGTGGACTGAGTTCGTTTGGAAGGAGAAAATTCTGGTCAGGTCAGCTTGTTTGTTTGTTTGTTTGTTTGTGGTGTGTAACCATCCTGTTGTTCTTAGCCGTGGGTTGCACTGGGCACAGCTTGCTCCTGAGAGGGAGTTTTATGGAGAAAGTTGCTATGTGTGTAAAGGATAAGGAGGAAGGACAGTGCTTCCAGCCTGCACTCCCCACAGACCTGCCAGGGAGAAGTGAAGGATTTTGTTACCAGCTTCTCTCTCTCACAAAGCTCCAGGCTGCTGGCTCAGGTCGTGGCTAAATCCTCCAGTGTTCAGACTGCCAGAGTTTGTAAGGCAGTTGTGGTAACACTATATTAAAATGTGTGGTTTATTGTTGATAGGTGGGCACCAAAGGAAGTTTTCTCTCCCTCTGAAGGATTCCAAGAGCATGTCCCTAACAATAAATGTTAACATTATCTTGTGAGGAAGTGCATCCCTATACAGGGTGATAATTAGCATGGATGAAACGTGAAAAGGTCAGGGCACCCTCTAATAAGAAAGCCTCTCCCTTCCTTAATTTCTCTGTTAATGGGTGTCTTCCTTAGCTAGGTCTAACCTAGGCGTGTTGATACCTGTTCCCGTTGAATAACCAATGCAATTAATTATTATATTATTGTTTATTTGGCATTTGTCTACATACACCTATGACGGCGAGGTTAATCTGTGGGAGGTGCTATTAAGATTTGTCAAAGTTGCTCCCACATTCAAAACCCAAGCCGTTTAATAGATGAAAAGACAAGTTCTTCAAATGGTTTGGGGAGCATTTTGATTTATTCTTTCATGTGAATGTACCTCTGTACTTGCATGCCCAACAGATACACACTGTCACAGTCTGTCCCTTATACCATTACTCCTTTAACAGAGGTAGAAAAATTGCTGGGCTGCAGCCTTGTATCCATCACACTCTCAATCCCAATCACTGCTGCATCTGGCAGTGTATTTTGATTTCCTTTTCCTGCCAGTGGCTTGCAGAGGTATTTGAGGACTGGAGGCAGAGAGAATCAGAAGGAAATGAATAGATATAGAGAACTAAGAGAGTAAGCTCTGCTGAGGGAGAGAGGAATTGCTGGTGTAGGATTTTGAGGGGCATGGTGGTGGTTTGTGTCTGCCATGTAACTCTTGTTTCCTGTGTCACCAACACAGCTCTGCATTCATCCCCCTCAAGGCATCCATTCTTGTCTCCCCCTTCTCCTGTCCATCCACAAGAACAATTGCATGCTCTTATACACAGTGTATTAAACTGGTGAGGGCCTTGTTTAACAGCAAAGAGCACAACCATTCCCAGCAGTCACCTGTGCAGATCCATATGCCCTGCGCTGCCAAACCACATTCCCGTCAGTGCATGCGGGAGAGGAACCAGTGGCCACTGCCTTGCCTTGCCAAAGGACAGGGTGTCTTGCTCCATTTGCCATCCAGGCTGGGCCACAGAATTCACCTTTGAAGTTGCAGCTGGCAATGTCTCCAGGCAGCTGGTGGGGCATTCCCTATGAAAAGGAATTGTGCCGGAAGCTGTTAGTGACAGAGAATTGCCCTGTTGACTTGGTAGGTCTATTCATTCCGTGTCCAAGGTGTTGCCTCCATACCTTTGGTACCAGTGCTGCAGTGGGCTGGTTACCTCAACACCCTGTCCTTCAGCCTGAGGGAGCTGGAGAGTGATTTGTACCTTGGTGGAAAGATGGACCACTGTAAAGATAACACTGAGATAAACACATGCTGCTTTAGAGTGGTGCCAAATACCCCAAAATAATAATAATCTCTTTAAGCCAGTTTTTTTAAAGTGTCCATCTACTGGTTGCTAATTCCCTAATGGTTTTATGTTTATTTTTTTTCAAAACACCATCAAGCTTCTGTAAAATGTCAGAAATAATTGGGGTGAAGCAGGCCTTCTGATGGTCTGTTTATTTTGCAGATGTGGGAAGAATATCCTGATGTTTATGGGGTTAGGAGGTCAAACCGAAGCAGACAAGAACCGTCACGATTTAATATAAAAGATGAGGTAAGGAAAAAAAAAGGATGAGGGATTACTGAACATATAAAACCAACCAAACCCAAAGAGCAAAGGGAGGTCTCATCTGCATTGCCTTGTAAACACTGAATCCCAGCTTGGTGCATGGATGTTGGAGCTCACAGTTGAGGTTCCAGTCCTGCATCTGGATCCGCTTGGCGTGAGACCTCTGGAGTGAGCAGGACACTGCGTGGGCTGAGATCTGCATGCACTGATCTGATTGCTGGAATGGGGCGTAAAGCAAGTCATGCTCTGCTGTAGGAACATCCTGGAGAGGAGTCTGTGTAATAAAAAAAAACCAGAACAAAACCAAAATGCAAAACAAATCCAACCAGGAATAAAGGAAAGTTCCCAGAAACACCTCATAGCAACAAAACAGTCATTGTTGCCTATCCTGGAATGGATCCCACTAATAAATGCATTTGTGTGTGTGCTGCTTTATGACCCATCACTTTTCTTTGGTTGAATACTGGGGAGTCTTTTATGCTTCAGTTGGAGGTGACAGTGGTGGGAGCCTGGCAGCCAAACCTTCTAATTGTTCCTGTTTCAGAACACTGTTGGGTTTTTTTTCTGAAGATGTAGGAATTAGGTGCCACCTTCATTTGCATCTGACAGGTTTTCTGCATGGAGCATTTCATCTGCAGGTCTTCAGGAAGGTTGAGTAGCTATAGCAGAGGGGAAGGAGGACCAGAGAGAGGCTTCCATGGAGAGATTGGGGCTTGGGGCTGGGAATCTGAAGATAAGCAGCAGACTTTGAGCAGAGCAGGAGCCCAGTGGTGCTCTCTCACTCGGGCTGTTTGTGCTTCACCACCAAGATGTGCATTTGGATGCTCAAGGGGTCACACGCAGGTCTCCAGCTCCTTGCTCTGGTGCGTTATTGCTGAGCCTTGTGGCACCCCAGTGCCACCAGCTGCCCCCCCAGACTCCTGTGCTGGCTGTCCCGCAGAGCAGAGGTCAGGAAGGGGCTGGGGGTGCGCCATTGACGTAGCTTTTGTTTTCCTTTTCAAGTTGGCAGAGGCCGGGCTGGCCGGCCGCCCCTCTGTGCGATGCCCCGGCATGCACTGTGCCGGCGACCTCACACCCACCCCAGAGCTCCGCTGCACACCCCCCTGCCCTCTTAGGGGCCCAGGTAAGTCCCTTCTTTTTTTTGTTTTACAATATTACGTGGTTTTGCAAATGTTGTTTTCTTTTTCGATATCTTTATTTCCTACTACTTAAGGTACGATAAAAAAAAATTTAAAATCTGAAATGCAAAAACTTTGCTATACCACAAAATATTGTAAAAAACAAAAAAAACCCAAAGGTCCTCCAAATGACCCCCACTGCAACTTTTGTGAAATAGCTGAAATTAAAATAATTGGAGCACCCCCTCACCCTTCTCTCCCCAAAGAAACACTGATTGGTCCCCATAGGGCAACTCCCATCTGCAGCAGAACCCGACGGAGGGTGTGACCTGTCAGGAGCACAGTGCTGGGGCCTCACAGAGAGCAGGAGGAGATGGAAACTCTTGCTTTTTAAAGACAGCAAGAGAGAGGAAATAGCATAGCTCAAGCCTGTGTGGTGCTGAGCACTCCTTGCTGCTGCTGGAGCTGGCAGAAATCCAAGGCACGTCTGAAGATGCTTTTTGCCTTCGCAGGGTTAATCCTGTCGCCAGTGACCTGCGCCTGTCGCTTGCTGCTTGGGACTTCCAGCACAGTGTCTGGGGGCTTATAATTGCCTTCTTCCCTAATGCTTCTCTGCAGATTAGCAAAGAGCATTGTGCAGGCAGTGTGGCTCAGAGACCAGAGCAAGGATGAGCCATCCCAGCTCCCTGCGCTGCCCCGTGACTCACCTGCGCGGGGGAGATGGCGCAGAGGTGGAGGCGGTTCAGGTTTTGGGGCCCTGCTCAATCAGGGTGTCCTCTGAGAGCAGCACTCTGGGTAGGGTTATTTGTGTGTTAGAAATGGGGATTTCTGGGCTCGTTGGGTAGGTGTCCGAGGTGCGATCAGGGAGGGTGATAACTCGTGATCAATACCCAGGCGTGGGCTGAGCCATCGGGGAAGTGAAAGCGCAGCTTTGCATAGGAGCACAGAGCTGCTCAGGGGCCCAGAGCTGTCTCCAGGAACAAGAGAACGTGTGAGTTTTTTAGTAAAAACACTACTTCCCCAGGCATTTTCTTTGCAGTTAATAAATCTGCTTCAGGTTTCAGCCAGGGGATGTGAGGTGTGCAGAACCAGGTGCCTTTCAGAGTATTCAAATTGAAAGGGGGGAGATTTAGGTTAGATATAGAAAGGAAATTCTTCCCTGTGAGGGTGGTGAGACCCTTGCACAGGGTGCCCAGAGAAGCTGTGGCTGCCCCATCCCTGGAAGTGTTCAAGGCCAGGTTGGATGGGGCTCTGAGCAACCTGTGATAGCGGAAGGTGTCCCTGCCTATGGCAGGGAGTTGGAACTGGATGATCTTTAAGGTCCCTTCCAACCCAAACCATTTTATCATTCCATCATTCTGTGATTCTGGGGCAGTTGGGAAATAAATGTGCCCCAACCAGACACAATATTTTTACTATAAAAAGGATAGTTTCAGATTGAATTTGGTGACAAATGTCTGTGCGTTTTTTCTGTCGAAGAGAGGCCAGAAGTCACGCACCAGTGTGTTCTAAAAATACAGCTGGTTTTCCTATTGGAAAAAAAAAATCTGTTCATTTGCATTTTGGTCAGTGCTTTGCCTCGTGTATTTGCTGAAAATTCAAATACTACTGGTCTCATTGGGAAAGAGAAGTTCAGCAGACATAAAACTAACCTGATGAGTTGAGATTCTCCAGCTTTTCTGAAGCACTAGAGTTTGGCCTCTGTTAAGCCTGAAATGAGCAAGTCCTCACTTTGACTTTAGTCTGAAATACTTACTGGCTCTGTTTAAGCAAGTCATTATCTCTCCTAATGTGAGCTCCAGAGGCTCACCTGGACCTCCTCTCCAATGGCTTGGAATCTCCATTTCTCCTGCCCTGGGCTAGTGGCAAGGACACTCGTGGATAATCTATAGGAGCAGAACTTTGAATTGTTCTGTGTTGTTCTTCTTGGTGCTACATGTGCAGTATCATTATGTTTGTCCAGCATTGCTCCACAGCAAAATGCAGTGTAATTAATCTAGTAAAAGTGTGTGCACTTTATGTACTGGGAGAGAATTGATGTAAGGAGTCAGTGAGGCATGGAGAGGGAAGGCTGATCCCTTCAGCTGGAGATGGGGAAACTGTAAGACGCCAGATCCTAGTCCAGCTGGAAGTAGTGGTGCAGGAATAAGTTGGGCACATTTGTAGTGTTTGATAAGGGGGAGCTAGGGAAGACAGGTCGTCTTTCCCCTTGGCCACAGCAGCAGCACTTCAGCAGGGCAGCTTGAGCCCAGCACTGGCACTCGGGCTCTGGACCGAGCAGTGTGGCCCCAGCAACTCCTGCTGGGCTGACAAAAATCCCACTGGGGACTGGGGATGGGCTTTGCCAGTCTAGCTTGTGTCATTCGAGGAGGTGACATTGTTAAAATTCAAGTTGCATGTGATTTCCCAACCAGTCTGTCCCTGATGGTGGTGGTGGGCAGACAGGGCCTCAGGTGCACACTCTGGACCTGGCATGCCCTGGCTCTCTGGCTGTCCTCTGTGCTTCCTTGAGCAAGGAATTTATCACCAGGAGACACGATGGAGCAGGGAGGAGAGGCTGAGGAGCTGCAGTACGGTGCTTCCCAGCACTCCATACTAGGACGGGGAGGATGTGGGAGCACAAGGCAGGCAGGTGACTCAGGCTGGGGACTGGCTGTGTCAGAGGAGATGGAGCTGGGCTTGGCACGCATCCAAAACAGACAATGGTGTCTTTGAAAGTGTAAGAGAAGGCGGCTGAGCTGCAGTCACAAGTTACATTTTTCAAGGTGGAAGAGGGGAGGAAAAGTCGAGTCATGACGAGATTGTCATCAGCTTTGTAGACACAGCGACAGAGCAGGGGGAGAGTACAGGCATTAGGAAAATGGACACTAGAAGCTTGGAAATGGGATTTTGGCACAGAAGTGGAGTTAATTTCAAAGAGCTAAAGGTTGTACTTGGTTTTCTCCCAATGTGATCTTCTCTGATGCAGAGCAGAACAGAAATCCACCTACCTCTCTTTACTTGTGGCTTGCCAAAATACAGGAAAAGTAAACGTGCACTGAGGGACAGCTGTTAAAATCATGCCCAATTAGAATGGAAAAGCTTCAGAAAGTGGATAAGAGATTAAAAGAGAAAAGGAAAACTGAGGACTTTTGAATTTTGTGTGTCAAAACTGAAATCTGTGGAATGCTTGGCTTGTGTTGCAAGGGTAGGTAGGGCTCTCCATGGTGTTTGCCAGGCACTTGCTTCATGCTTGGTAAATGAGACGGGGATTTCATGCAGGCCGGTGATACAGGTGGATGAACACGTGTTTGTAGTAAGATATGGTGCAAAAGGTGTTATTGTGCCACAGGCAAATCTGACACCAAATCCAGAAAAGCTCATGGTCAGACATGGAGTGCAGTATTTTAGTGTGTTTTAATGGATACCCTGATGCAAGTGAGACAGACGTTTCTATGGGTGGAAGGAAAGCTGGACACTGGGAATGAAGGATGCACATTGCAGCTCACACTGTTTCACAAGATCCTTGTGTGCACAGCTGTGTGAGCTCTGTCCAGGAGGCAGCGTGGGTGTCAGGGGATGCAAACTGTGGTACCCATGGTGATGGACAGACAGTGCCTGGAGCCAAAGCTGAATCCTGTGGCAAAAAGCAGCTAGAAGTGGAAGATTTCCAGTAAGTGTGTGGAGCAAGCAGTCTTGGAGGCTACTTCTGTCATTTTAATACTTCTTTAGAAATCTCACATGGGTTTCTTCAGTTTTGTCTCTGCCTATTTGTGTTTTTTGGGGGAAGCTACAGAGGAGTCATGTTATCTGTGTGGTGATCTGTTTACATGGTTGACTAGTTTTTATGAAAATGGGGTTGTGTACAACCAGCATAAAGAGATTATTTTATCTATCTTGGTCTGTGGGAATTAGTGACGCCCACTTTTAAAATAGTACAGCAAGTAGTTAGAATAACTCTAGATATATTTAGCCAGAGAGACTTCACTGGTGCAAACTGTAGGACCAGGAGGAAGGAAAGCAGCAGGACATGGCTCTGACCCAGTTGGGTCCTTGGTGACTTTTGCTGTGGGAGAAAAAACCCAACAACAAGACAGGGACACTGTTTTGATGAGAATATTGCCTTTTTATGACAATGTTTTCGTTTCATTCCTTGTAGGAAGTTTATGCAATGAAGGCAGAGATCATAATGCATTTGTTGGGATAAATTCACCCGTAGGTTTGCAGTCCCTGGGGTGTTGCACACACTGCAGGTCTGCCTGGCCGCTGCTGCCATGGTGGCTCTTGGGCACTGGGGGTTGATGCTGAGGGGTGGATGGGTCCTGAGCTTAGGGACTCCAGGATAGGTGATGTTGTAGAGCTCTCCAGGCTTCCTGCAGAGAGTTTCCCTCCTCACACTGAGAGCAGAGCAGCAGGACTGTGCAGCTGAGGTGGTGGTGCCGGGAGGCAGCTGCTCTGCACCAAAGTGTCCTTCAGGCTGCAGGGGCAGGAGCTGGGCTCAGCCCCACGGGCACGTGTTTCACTTGCATCCTTGAGCAGCCAGTCCAGAGTGAAGCCTACAACCTGATTTTCTTTCTTTTCAATTAAAGGCAAGTAGCGAATCTGAAAATGAGAGCCCAAAAAGAAGACGCCAGAAGCAGTTGAAAAGAAAGTAAGTTTCTAAGGAAAGGGTTTTGAGTGGTGATGCTTTGGTTTATTTCTCAGTTCAGTAGCACATTGGATTGTTTGATAGGAGTTGTCAACATGGAGAGCTTGTAAAATAAATACTTTAATATTTCCAGTACTAATACTTTAGATTACTAAAATGGAAGCATGAATGTGGATCTATTGATGGATGCAATTTTCCAGCTTTTGTTTGTATTTTTCTACTGTGCCTGTGATGGAATCTGAATGAGTCAGGTTTACTTTCTGTTTGCAGTCTTTCACTCTTCCATCAGGTTACTGATTCTCCTTCAGAGATACTTAAAACAGTTTAATCCCTTCTCCTCCCACCTTTTTGATTAACTGAGAATAAAATGCCAGATTATTATCCTCTTTTATCTTTTATAACCCTCTGTTAAAACACAAGAACTTCCATAAAGAATGCTGTGGATGTCTGAGCACTGTAAGTGAGTTCACTTAGTCATGTTTTAATGCCTTTTTCCCATCTAAGAAGTACCTTTTAGTTTTTCCAAACACTAAAGTGAAGTAGGGAACCGTGAGCTGCCTGATGGAGAAAATCTAAACACAGCCACATGATCCTGCTCACTTTCTCCTGCATCTCATCTTTTAACTCTTCATTTAGTTGTACCCATCAGTGCAGGAGGGAAGGTGATAAAGCAGAGGGAGGACTGTGGTAATATGAACCTCTCCTGGTCAAGGAGAATGATCTCTGTGAACCCTCCACATCCCCTTGGAGAGAGGAGGGCGTCCTCCAAAAGGCATTTTGGAGCTGCAGCTTTGTTCTGAGTTGCCCCCAGAGAATGTGCTTCCTTCCACTAATGGTACAGTGTGACTTGGCTTCACGCTTGGAAACTTGAATTGGCAGGAGAATTTAGATGTCAGGAGAATCGTCGTTCCGTTTTCTGGGCTCCAAGGCGCTCATGTAACTGTGCACGTTGTGGCTCATGCTCTGTGACAGTGAGCACTTCTCTTCAGATCCTTCCAGCCCATCCCAAAAATGCAGAGGTAGAGAAAAAAAAAATCCTCAATCAAAGCCCTTGCCCACCCAGGTTTGAGCAGTGCAGCTCTGCCACCAGCACGTGGTTGCATGTGAGAGCTGCTCTCACTCAAGGCAGTCCTGCCTCTGTGTGAACAAAAGGCCAGGTGACTGAGACCCCCAGGTATTTGTTCAGGTGTTTGTGTAGAAATATCATTGCCCTTCATAACCTACATTTCTGACCACAGAATTAAATGGAAAAGAGAGGTCTCTGCTGGAGAAGAGGATGAAGATGGAGGGGAGCAAGGCACCAGTGGAGAAAGTGAGCCTGAACCGAAGAAAATTAAAGCAAGAAGGCCTGTCCAAAGGAGGTAAGGAATGGTTGGTTCAGTCTCTTTTTCTGCCTGTGCTGCATGGAGAGGAAATCCCTACTTGTCACTAATGAATGTGTATTTTTCCTGCAATACTACCCTTGTTTACAACCAGTAAACCTAGGGCCTAGTAACTCCCTCATCTCCCCATCTCATGCTCCAGTGAGCAATAGAGTGTTTTCCATGATAGTAAAAGCAGATGAAATCCCTTAGGAGTCTAGTATTTGAGATTCGTGCTTCCTTTAAGACTTACTAAAGCAGATATTTACATAAACCATGCTGTATTATGGCTTTATTAACTCTTATTTTAGAACAGTGGCCAAAACTGGTGTTAAAAAGCCCCACAAAATCCAGCGTGGGAAGAGGAAGAAACCAGACTCATCTGAAGATGATGATGATGACGAAGACGATGAGACCCCCAAGAGACAAACTCGGCGAAGAGCAGCCAAAAATGTCAGGTGTGAAGAAGTGTGGGGTTGCTTGGGGGTGAGAGCTGGCTGGGGAAGGGGGGTCACTGGGGGCCCTGACTCCCCGTGTGGTCCTGCAGAGACCCTGCTCTGCCCTGCAGAGACCTGTGGCTGAGGTGTGGCTCTTTTGACAGGTTCATGCTGGGAACATCCGGGTTTACCTCGTTTTGCCATCTGTGAAGGAGGGAATGTTTACCAGTCCCTCTTAGAGAAACGTGAGGAGGTTTGCATAATACTTGTAAAGCACTCTCAGATGAGATTAATAGTTGCAAATAATAGATGAAAATGAGCAAAAGGGAGAAGCTGTGCTGGACTGGACCAATTATCTGAGAGTGGCTGATAGGTAATGCCTTGGGACAGAGTGTTGAGACAGGGTGGAGGTAAAGCTTTATCCATTCCCCAATGTACCTTCTCACCTTTCAGGCAGTCCCAATAAGGGACTTGCAAAAAGCCATCCAAATGATATTTTGTGGTGGTTAAACATTCATCAAAGATGAGAAGTGCAGTTCCTAGGGCAGTGTAGGCACTCGTGCAGCCTTTCGATGCTCTGCAACCTCCGTAGAATAATCTTTCCCTCAACAGTGGAGACTTCCTCTGTTATGGCCTTGCTTCTGCTGCAAAGATTGTTCCACCTTATGAATCATCTGATGTTGGCCATGGTCAGAAAAATTATATGGGCAAGATAGAGGATTAGTCTGATAAAGTGTAGCTGTTTAAGTGTCTTGGGGAAAAATACTGAATGGATGACTTAAGACATGTGTGTGCTGAACGTGCACTGAACCACAGGGTAAATGCTGGAGAAGGTGCTCCAGTCTGAGCCATTCTCTGTGTTGGTGGGCTGGGAAGAGTCAAGGGTTTTATATCAGTTTGGTTTTGATCTTATTCAGCTACAAAGAGGATGATGATTTTGAGACGGATTCTGATGACCTGATAGAGATGACCGGGGAAGGCGCTGATGAACAACAAGACAACAGTGAAACTATTGAGAAAGTCTTGGACATCAGGCTTGGAAAAAAGGGAGGTGCGTGGCTCTGGAAGAAGCCTTTATTTCTGATGGCAATCCCACGTGCTCACGGTTTCTTTTGAGCTGGTGCAATGCTTTTGTAACTTCAAAGTGGGGCCAAGGGTTGTTTCAGTGCTTTTCATCTTTTCCTCTGTGCCTCTTATTTGCGTCTTGTAATACGCAATAGCTTTTGTAATATATAATATTTAAAATCCTAAAATGTCTATAGTTGATGTACTCAGCAGCTTTCATTTAGCCTGCACACATTTTAGAGATGCAGTCATTGTTCTGCAATTTCTGCTTTTCCCTGCTTTGAAATATAAAACAGATCTAAGAGAGTCAGTTTTCATAGCCCCATTGACAAAGCCATGATGAAAATAAAGCCAGTGTTTTGTTCTCAAAGCCTTACAAAAGTGTTTTTGTAAATCTGAATGGTTGTGACCATTTTCAAGGGGCCTTTGAGTTATACTTAAAGAAAAGCTACTTATGACAGATTTTAAAAGATTCTGCTGTATGGAAAACTTTTGTGTGCCTGCCTTACAGGGTTGCAGAATCTGTCGGATGTTCTTTGTGCTCCCACAAAAGATGTGTTACAAGAGTAACTTGCTGCTCTAATGCAGTTGATGCCCAGTGGTTGATAATGAAGGTACCAAATGCAGGCTGGTCTCTCTTGCAGCCATTGGAGCTTCCACCACGGTGTACGCGACCGAGGCCAACGGCAACCCCAGCGCCGACTTCGACCCGGAGAAGGATGAGGGGGAAGTTCAGTACCTGATCAAATGGAAAGGCTGGTCATACATCCACAGCACGTGGGAGAGCGAGGAGTCCTTGCAGCAGCAGAAAGTGAAGGGCCTGAAAAAGCTCGAAAACTTCAAGAAAAAAGAGGAGGAGATCAAGCAATGGTAGGCTTCACTCCAAGCAGTGATTTCGCCTTGGGCAAGTCATTTTTAGCCAGAGGTTTGAGGAGTCACGACTAAAAATGTTTGATTTCTTCTTACAAAGTGTGTTTCATATGCACTCTGGTCTCTCTTTGCCTGCTGAGGAATGTCCCCCCTCACAGAAATGATGTCTGCGGTGTGGATGGCTGTAAAATGGAGAGGGCAAGGCATAAATTCACTCTATTTCTGCTTCTCAGGCTTAAGAATTGGGAGAGCTGACAACAAATAAATGGTGCACAGACTCACCTGGCCCAGGAGTGAGGGCTTGCTTACTAACAAGCTGTGAGGGCTTGCTTACTAACCCTTGTTAATTGTGGGCTTCTCTGTGTGCAAGTTTTTGCATCAGTTTATGTCCAGCTTCCCCAGGAACTGTAAGGGGAGCTACAGTGTGTTTCCAAAGTGCTAAAGCTGGAGTAGCAGCTTCCATCTCTGTTTGATTCCTGTTTTGAGACTGATTCTTGCATCAGAATAAGGCAGCATTTAACAGGGAGAAAATCTGAACATCTATGACATTTGCTTCTCAGCAATAATTTATAATTATAGGAAATGTAAGAAACATGTCATATAACAGTAGTTTGCTCCTGTGACTTGTCTGATGACAGAGCTGTGTAGGAAAGTAGATTTTCTATATCTAACATCCATGAGCACTATGACAGAAGCATTATAGCGGGTTGTTTTTTTCTTTTGGGTTATTCTGCATCTAGGCTGGGCAAGGTATCACCTGAAGATGTAGAGTATTTCAACTGCCAACAAGAGCTGGCTTCAGAGCTGAACAAACAGTATCAAATAGTGGAGAGGGTAATTGGTAAGTGGAGCCAAGACTTTGGTAAAGGGGTGAAGTAGGAGTGGGCACTTTAATCCACGTGACAGCAGAATGAGTGTGCAGCACTCTTTTCTTCCCTGTCCTCCAGTATCCCTGAAGAAAAAATCCCTGGCATTTAGTGTATTTCATTGTGTGAAATTTAGGAATTTGGACAGTAGAAATCCAGGTTTACAGATTTGTATTTACAAGCAATACAAATCAGTGACTCTGCTTGCCTGGATTATGGGATGATGCACTGTTTTCCAAGGGGTTGCTGAAATTGTTGCTGCTGAAGTTCTTTGTCTTCAACCCTTTGGATGCAAGGTGCTTGTTTCCAAAGCAGCAGCATGGGCGTGGCTTTTGTGAGGACCACTTTCCGTGGTGTGGGTGAGGATGTGGTTAGGCTGCAATGCAGCTCAGGGGTGAGATTTTAATGATTAATTAATAAAAATAAACACAGAATTTACTGAGTGCTTTGGTAATATCACAGTCATGTCAGTCAGAGGTGCCAGCACCCAGTTGCTTTGGGAGTTGGCATGGAGAGCTGTTTGACCTATTTCCAGTAGAATTCCTGTAAAAACGTGGGTGTGAGGCAGTGATCGCCTGCCCTGCTCCCTCTGCTGGCTGCCAGCATTCCAACCCTCCCTTCCCTTCTCTCTCCAAACATAGCTGTGAAGACCAGCAAGTCTGCCACGGGACATTCAGATTTCCCAGGTAAAAGAGCATTTTTTTGGTCTCTCTACACATTTCCTATGAGCCAAGACCTTTCTTGTGGCTGTCCGGGCAGCTCAGCCTGTGAACTGTGCCTGTGGTTCAGCTGCTCAACCACAGGTGCTGAGCTTTGGGCTCTTTTGCATATTTTACAGCAAACAGTCGCAAAACATCCTCGAATGACCCTGAATACCTGTGTAAGTGGATGGGGCTGCCCTATGCCGAGTGCAGCTGGGAAGATGAGGCTCTGATCAGCAAGAAATTTCAGCACTGCATCGACAGCTTCAACAGTCGTAACAACTCCAAGACGATTCCCACCCGGGACTGCAAGGTTTGCTGGCTTCTCTTCTCTCCTTTGCTGGGTTCCTCCAGGCTGGGGGAAGATGCAAGCAGTGGGAACATGAAATTTAGTCAGGATAAATGTCAGAGAACATTTTCCCATCCTCCCACCTGCGTTTGAAGGGTTGTTTGCTGTTCTCGTATTGTACTTGAAGCAGAGATGTGAACTCCTTTGCGTTTCATTTACTCTGTGCACAGTGAGAACGTTATGTCCCCCTGGGGAGTGGGAGGCTTAATTAATCCTTGCAAAGTGCTTCCTCCTCAGAAGGAGCTGCAGCAGTTTTAATATCAGTTGGATGAAAAAACAGCACACCTGGGAAAAGAGGAAGCCTGCAAGATGCTGATACAGTGAAGGAGAGGGACAGAAATAATGGGAGAAAAACCAAAAGAGGACAAAGAAGGAAGTGGAGCTTGCTCCAACTCCTGTGCATTTTGTGCAGCTTACTACACTCCTGGGGGACTCAGAGCCCTGATCATAAACCAGAGGGCAGCAGGCAAATCACAAGAAATGCAGACACAAGCACTGGCTAGGAAGATGTGGATGGACTTGAACCAGTGAAGAGATACACATTCTTTGCTGAATTCACAGATTTCAGTGCTGAATTTTCAGCCTTTCAGCTACTGACTATTTTGTCTGTTTTTTCGATGGACTTATGGCAGCATCTCTTTCAGGTGTTGAAGCAGAGGCCGAGGTTTGTTGCCTTGAAGAAGCAGCCCTCGTACATCGGTGGGGAGAACCTGGAGCTGCGGGATTACCAGCTGGAGGGCCTCAACTGGCTCGCTCACTCCTGGTGCAAGTATGTACAGAGGCTGTGATGGTCATTCTGTGGCTTTTTTGTCCCAGAAGGATTTGACACTCCTGTTTTCAAGTGAGGTCTTTACCCACCCTCCTTCTGCAGCTTGGAAGATTCCAAATGTTATCGTATCCGGCTGCATTGCAGACACTACCTAAAGCATGAATTTAAGAAACCTTGTATGAAAGCAAAAAGCATTTTCCCTGTCTGGGCCTGTTCACATGCTGAATTTTTGTGAGTCTGGTACATATCAGCCCTAGATTTCCATTGACTTAATGGGAAAAAACGGTTTCTGGCTCAGTGTGCTTTTATACTCATTGAAGTCTTTGAGAAATGTCCTTCTAAAATTAGGCCACTGATTCCCCTCTGCCTTTGCCTGTTTTCCTCCAGTTTGGAGTCATCATAGTTAATTTTTGCACGTTATTTTGCCATGTTCAGTCTGGCTGTCCCTGGGATCCACTTGGAATTGTTCAAATAACTGTTTTTGCACTGCCCCTCTCTGTCCTTGTCGTGGATTGCTGTTCATGTGGAGCACAGTAAATTAGTAGTGGCAGAAACATGCACTCAGACAGCATTTTTGTTTGCTCTTCTCTTTCTCAGGAACAACAGCGTGATCCTGGCTGATGAAATGGGACTAGGCAAGACAATTCAGACAATATCATTCCTGTCCTACCTGTTCCATCAGCACCAGCTGTACGGCCCTTTCCTGGTGGTCGTGCCCCTGTCCACCCTCACCTCCTGGCAGAGGGAGTTTGAAGTGTGGGCGCCTGAGATAAACGTGGTGGTTTACATTGGAGACCTCATGAGCAGGAACATGGTGTGTAATCAGAGAGCAAAGGGTGAGGGCTTGGGGAGAAGCACTGGGTGCAAAGCAGCAGCTTGTGTGTGATGTGTGTGACACACAGTCAGCTGGAGAGGCTGGTGGATGGTGCTGGCAGCACTGCAGGCAGCTGGAGCTGGTGTAGCTGAGCATGTGGGTGTAATTCCCTGCTGCAGGGAATTTTCTGCTTTATTTTCCCTCTTGGAGTGAGTGCAGGAGTGCTGGCTTCTCTCAGAGTCTGGAAGCCAGTACTGCTCTGGGCTGAAACATGCAGTGAGGAGTCCAGCAGTGTAAAAGTGCTTGTCTTCAGTGTTTGGAACTATTCAGACAATGGAGCACACAAGTCCTGGGACTCTAGTGGTGTCCACAGTGAGGTGATGTGTTCATTCATGTCACAACAGCAAGCTGACCTTATTTTGTTACCTGTGCAAGGGCAGTTGAACAATGTGTACACTAAAACAAATTGTTCCTTGGGCACCTTGAGCACATGAAATGGCACCTTGGAACAACAGGGTTTTGGACTTGGTTGGAGTCTCTGGCTACAGCTCCACTAAAAGAACAACTGTTAACTCTTTCCTTTTGATAATATGTGTTGAAGTCAACTTTTGTCTCCCCTCACAGATACGTGAATATGAATGGATCCATTCTCAGTCTAAAAGATTGAAATTCAATGCACTTATCACAACATACGAGATCCTCCTGAAGGATAAGGTGAGTAATGGTCCAAGGATGTTTTTGCTTAGACTTTCTCTCATTTTCAAAGGAGAAAGCCAGTCCTCAGCTAGTGGGTTTCACCTCTTCCCTCTGTGGTGATGGGGAACTACAGCCACTATTTTTTGCTTGCCAGTAATGCACAGGAAATGTGGGACACGTTACAGTGTCTTCACTCTTGTACTGCACAGTTGTGCTACTCTTTTTACATATAAGACATCTGGCAGTATCCAGCAGTACCTGGATTTTTACCTGGTTTAATTTAGGCTTGTTAAGAGGACAAAGCATTACACTGAACCTCTGGCCACAGTGTTAACGGTATTTACATTTTTACATCTAAAAGAAATCTGTTGGCTTAGGAAATATTCAACAGCCCTGTCAGTGTATCACTGAGTCCTAGCAGAAAACAAAAAGCTTAAAAAAAAGGAAAAAAACTTAAAATCAAAACTCTTGGATTACCTGAACTTTTTAGGCTTGTTCACCTACTCTCCTGTTCTTGCTCCAGTGGGACTAGTGCTACCCAGGGCCCCAAGGGTATGGAGAAAGGGGGGAGTAAAGAGCTGGGAAAGGACTGTGCCGTCTGGGTAAAGCAAAGGAGGATTAGAACAGCTGTACTTGCTGCAAGACTACTGAGATACAGCAGGAGTGTGGTGCAGCATGGCTAATTCCCACCATTCCCTTTCTGGGCAGACACCTTGGTCCCCAAATTTTGTTAGCAAGAAAACCCTGCAAGCGTCCAGGGAGGGCACGCTGGACAGCACCCACTGCAGGGCTTTCTGGCCTTGGAGAGAGCCACTTGTGCAGGGTGCTGGGGCCTGTCTGACCCAGCGTCTCCTCGGCGCCTGTGTTTGTTTCCTTCTCTTCCTCCAGACTGTTCTGGGCAGCATTAACTGGGCCTTTCTAGGCGTGGACGAAGCCCATCGGTTGAAAAATGACGACTCCTTGCTGTACAAAACGTTGATTGATTTCAAGTCCAACCACAGGCTGCTGATCACAGGCACCCCGCTTCAAAACTCACTCAAGGAGCTCTGGTCCCTGCTGCACTTCATCATGCCAGAGAAGTGAGTCTCCTTTCAGGCCTTCCAAGAAATGTCTCAGTCCATTCTCATCTGTTAAATAGGCTCAAGGGAGTGCAGAATGGCAGAAATCCCTGAATTAAATCCCTGAATTAAACTCAGTGGTGTGACAGCAATGATAGGAGAGCAGACATTAGCTGGGAAAATCAAAGGTTAAATAACTAACACAAGGAGTATTTCTGGCAGCAATCTGAATGGGGAAACCTGATACGTGGCTTTCAAATCTGTCTGCTGTCTTCCAGCCATCTCTGAAAAGCTAAACTTGTTTTAAGAAAATAATCTCAGACATTTCTGAGGTTTCCAGTACACTGTGGTTCAGGCACCCCTGCCAATCATTTCATGGCAGCTCTGGGGGTGCTGTCTGGCTGATTGTGTGTCCACAGTGTAACAAATGTTTTGTTTTCTTTAAAATAAAAAGAGCTATGGGAATCTCTAAGGCTAAGGCAAGCATGCCACAAAGCTCACTAAGATGATGTTTGACTGCAAGAAGAGCTGTCCCCCAAATTCTTTTTGTTGGATCACAGAAAGAGTGAAGGAGAGGCTTGAGGTCTCTCAAGTGGAGGAGAGTGGATCTCCACATTTCAAAGGAGCTGTCAGAGGAAGCAACAATCCCAAAAGAGCCTTCAGAGCAAGGTAAAACATTTCAGTTGTCAAAGCCCTGCCTCAGGGAGGCACTGGAAAGTTCAGAAACTGCTGCCAGGTAAATGCCAACAGAGTAAAATAGTGGGAAACTTGGGACTTTGGGTCCTGGGAGTCAGTGTGGAGCTCAAATATAAGATATTAGGAAGGCATCTAAGCCCAGAGAGCTTCTAGCTTTGCCAGCCATCTGTTTAGTTAACCTGAGCAGAGTGAACCTCTTGTCTTCCACTGTGTTTCCATTAAACTGATGGTCTCCTGTCTTGTGGTGGAGCAGGAGTGTATCCAACAGATGTAAGACAAGAGATATTCTGACCCCTCCTTTCTCCTCCTTTCTGCTGCCAGGTTTGAGTTCTGGGAGGATTTTGAAGAGGACCACGGGAAAGGTAGAGAGAATGGCTACCAGAGCCTTCACAAAGTCCTGGAGCCGTTTCTCCTGCGCAGAGTGAAGAAGGATGTGGAGAAATCTTTGCCAGCCAAAGTGGAGCAGATCCTCCGGGTGGAAATGTCTGCTCTGCAGAAACAGTATTACAAGTGAGTCACTGAATAAGTTACTGGGAGTGCCAGTAGAAATGGGCACATCTTTCTGTGGGCCTTGGCAATATGTTCCAGTATTCTGTGCACACTGTGGCCTTCAGAGTGCAATGTGGCACCATCACCTGTGGGACTGGGAGCTTCCCAGTAGGAATATGAGGTAGGGTGGTTGGTATCTTTCCTTCTGGGAGATGCTTTTGCAGAGTGATACAGTTCAACTGGCCAGTTTTGCAAGACAGAGGTTATGTCTTTCCTGGGGGAGTGAAAATATGCACGAAATTGGGAGACTGTTGAATACTAAACTGTGATAATATCAATAAGAAAGTCAGGTCAGGGTTTTTAGGGAGGAAAGAGCAGTATTCTGTAAGAGAAGTGAGGAGAGATGGAGGGACGGAAGTAGACTGATGTCTGAATGAGCTGTTCCTGAAGGTTTTGTTCCTCCAAGACTCTGCTCTGCACTGAGTAATGATCTGGGCTTTAATTTTCCTGCCTGCAGGTGGATTTTGACAAGAAACTACAAAGCTCTTTCAAAGGGAACAAGGGGAAGCACATCTGGTTTCCTGAACATTGTGATGGAATTGAAAAAGTGCTGCAACCATTGCTACCTTATCAAACCTCCTGAGGAAAACGAGAGAGAGAATGGCCTTGAGACCCTGCAGGTGAGTGGTGTCCTTGGTCACCACCTTTTTTCCTTAAATTTCATTCTTTTGTCCTCCCAGCAAGATAATATCTGGTGAAGCTTTAGCTTCTGTGGCTTCTCCTTTAAAAATAGTCCTCACAGCTAAGCCATTTGAACCCCCAGCCCTCCACTTCCACTGTAGGCAACATTTTATGGCCTTCTAGAGCTGGAGTTGCAGGCAGTGTAAGATCTATCTTGTGTGATTCATTGTGTGTGTGGGCTCTGCTGTGTAAACCCAGATGATTAAATTAGAGATGTACAAGAGATGCATGACCCCAAAAGGAGCAGGTCTGTGCAGGTCTCTGTGTGATGTACATAAGGGTAAGATTGGAAGTGATGGTTATTTCTTCAGTCTCTGGTCAGGAGCAGTGGAAAGCTGATTCTCTTGGATAAACTGCTGACCAGGCTGAGGGACAGAGGCAACAGAGTGCTGATCTTCTCCCAGATGGTGAGGATGCTGGACATCTTGGCAGAGTATCTGACTATCAAACACTACCCTTTTCAGGTGAGAAACAGCATGGAAAACAGTGTGGGTCCCCTTGAAAGTGGGAAAAAGCAGAGGGAGCTTGAGCAATGGGAGTCACTGAGTTCCCCAGAGGCTGGTGGCTGGGATTACAGGTGGCACTTACTGGAGGGAACTGGGATGTCCCTTCCTTTCAGTGTGGCCCCATCTCTGCAAAACTCCTCTGACAGGCCCCTCCTTTGGGCTGTGTCCTGTGATAAACCCTGAGGAGAGGACAGTGAGCACAGAGAGCCTGGCTGGGAGCCTGTAACGGGAGCTGCGGTGTCACCCGCTGTGTGCCTGTTCCCTGAGCATCCCCCAGCCCTTGTGACACAGCTGAGGCAGCGCAGTTATTTTTAATTGGCGGCTATTTTTAACAATTAAACGCTGCAGGCAGCAAAGGGGGCTGTAGGGCTGACAGCACTCGGGTGCAGCAGTCCCTCAGGGCTCCTTTACCTTCTTTCTTTTATCGTTATTGTTGATTTTTCCAGCGTTTGGACGGCTCGATCAAGGGGGAGATCCGAAAGCAGGCGCTGGATCACTTCAACGCCGACGGCTCCGAGGTACCGCAGGCCTGGGCTGAGGGTTTGTGGCTGAGCCACAGGTTGTGTCTGACAAGTGGGGATTAGTTCAGTTCAGTTCTTGTTGCAGGACCCCAGGTACTTCTAAAGACACAGGTATGGCAGGTTTTGCAACCAGCCATATTGCTTATTTTAAATCTCCCACACCCGAGGAACAGGGCTGCGAGCCACATCTCCAGAAAGTCCTGAAGAAGCTGGGAAGAGCCAAAATTTAGCAATTCTCTCCCTATTGGTCTGGAGAATGAGATGGTTGCTGAGTGATTCCAGTCTGAAGCTGGTTTTGGATATGAAATGGCAGAGGCAAAAGGAGGATTTTGAGTGTTGGCAGGCAGTGGAGTCTGGTGTTGGAGGTGAAAGTCTCCAGTGTAATAGGAGAGGGCATCTGAAGCCTCTCATCTGGGCTTGCTGACTCACAGTGACTGGTGCAAGACACTTGTTTTTGTGTCAGTCAGCCCAGCTGTGAGAAATACCTTTCCTCACTCCAGAAGCCTGAGCTGGAGCGGAATTCTTGGCTCACACAGGAGTTGTGAGAGATTGTGGTTGTGGGAAAGTTAACAAAAGGAAGTGTGAGGGGGGAAGGAGCAAGAATGCCCATAGAAGCCCTGTCCTGAGGGCATCCGTGGGAGCTCAGGCATCTTGGCTCTAACCTGGCACAGTCTGTTCGTTGCTGATCTCACTCCTAACAGGATTCAGGCAATAAAAAGCAGGTGTTTTCCTGCTGCCTTTGTAGGAGTCTGGTGGGCAATGTGGTCTGACCTTCAAAAGCGACTCCAAGGTGCCCTTGCCTTGAGCTGCTTGTGTTGCTCTCCCATATTGATTCATGTCTGGAGTAGCACCCCCTTCACCTGGGCCAGCACTGCCTCGCTCTGGGTCTGGGCTCAAAGGCTGGTGCTGCTCAGCCTGCATGAACAGGGTATATGGGAAGGAAATAGTTTTTCAACTTTAAGAAGCATGAGTGCAACAGAGCCTTCCCTCCATTTCCTTGCACAGCTTTTGAGTCACCATTGCTATTTTATGCCCACAGTTACAACCTGGTTAACTCATGGATACTTCTGTTTTTTCCTTACCAGGACTTCTGTTTCTTGTTGTCAACACGAGCTGGGGGGCTGGGAATTAATTTGGCCTCTGCTGATACTGTTGTTATCTTTGACTCGGACTGGAACCCCCAAAATGATCTGCAGGCTCAGGCCCGAGCTCACCGGATCGGACAAAAGAAGCAGGTCAGAAGAGTTGCCTGGGTTGTTTTCACTGTGGCTTCAGTGTGTGCATCTAAACTGCACATCTCACCTCACCAGAGCTTCTGAAAACATGGGCTTTTTGTCCCAGTCCTTGCTCCAGAGAGTGCTGCCCAAGGGAATCTCATTTAAAAAGTAGGAGACAAAAAACCAGCCCAGATTTGCCAGGTGCCAAGTCTTTCTGTTGGTTTTGAACAAACCCAGAACCCAACCCATGGCATTGCACTTCTCAGCCTAGTCCTAGTGGACTCTGTTCTTTCTTGGCCTGAAAAACTTAAAGAGTAGAACATCCACCTTTACTAGGGGTTATTAGAGATGTGAAAAGCTTGGTGCTAGTTTGAATTTAGAGTGATTGTTTCAGAAGATTTTTACTCTGTGCTTAGGCACACTACAAGATCTGTGCTAACCATCCTGATTTTAACTGGATCTCCTGAGATAAAAAGAGAATGTGCTTGTTTTTCTTCTGAAAAAGCACATCTGTACATGAAGAGACAATGTCAGCAGCCCAGTGAAAACAGCTGAGGGATGCATTGCTGTATCAGCAGAGCCTGTCCAGGAAATAGCTGCGTTCTCTTTTTGCCACTCAGGTGAATATTTACCGCCTGGTCACAAAGGGGACAGTGGAGGAGGAGATCATTGAGAGAGCCAAGAAGAAAATGGTGCTGGATCATTTGGTTATCCAGCGTATGGACACCACTGGCCGGACTGTTCTGGACAACAACTCTGGGAGATCCAAGTACGTGACTGTGTCAGGGGGCAGAAATGTCTGGAACATGTGGTATATGAAATGGATATGAAATGGCAGAGATGCCATTTCAGCAGCTTCACCTTCTGGCATTTTCCCATATTTATTTGATAGGGTACAGGGCAGAAGGCTAATAAGTAATGGCAGCTTCCACTGATTTGGCTTCTGCAGCCATTAATTTGGACACGTAGGATAAAGATGATGAGAAATTAAAAATGAGTTTTAGTGTATTTCTTGCTTCTCCTTCTGTCTTCCACCCAGAGATCATCCTGGTCTGAGGGAACCTGGTTGTGGAACAGCTGCATTTTGGCAGTGACCTCAGATTCTCTTCATTTCCCCCAGTAGATGGAGGAGGTTCCCATTACTGTCTGTCTGTGCTAGAGCAGGAAAGAGATTATTAACGAAACTTTTTGTAGTGCTGGAGAGACAACTTACTCCTTGCTTCAATGAAGAAAAACTTTGGTATGGTTTTGTGCTGTAGCAGTTCTGACTGAACAGCTCAAAACACCTTTTCCTTCTCGTTTGTTCTTGCAGCTCAAATCCCTTCAACAAAGAGGAGCTGACAGCTATTTTGAAGTTTGGAGCTGAAGATCTTTTCAAGGAGCTTGAAGGGGAAGAGTCAGAGCCTCAGGTAGTTTGAAATTGAAATCACATAGCAGTTTGTAGTGCTCTGCAGGTCTGCAAGAGGGACTGTGTGTGGTTGCTCCTGCTTTGTTCTTGCCCTGTGCACAGGAGCAGGTTGGTGAATAGGGGTTCTGGAGTAGCTGAAGGCAGAGTCTGGGGCTGGGGGATCAGGGGCTTGAGGAGAACCTTATTGTTGGGGATTAAATAGAAATGGTCACCACGGGAGTCCCTCGGCTCCTGAGGATTATTAGCTGGTGACAGCACAGCCTGCTGAAGGCTCCTCTCCCTGCCTCTTCTGAGCACTTGTTCAGCATCCTTTTTTGGTGGCTCTGAGCGAGGCAGGAGTCAGCACAGTGCAGTGAACAGGTTGCTCTCTCCTGCCTCAGTGCAGCATTGCATGACAGTTCAGCATTGAGTGTTTTGTCCAATTCTCTTAATAGTCCAAGCAGCAGAGCTTCCCCCCAGGGAAACAGTCCACAGTTCATACATCTCACTGCCTGGAAATTATCCCCACTGTTCAGCCTTGATGGTCCTTTCCTTCTGTTCTGTCACCTTATTCGTACTTTGTTGTTGTACCACTTGAGATAGTTCATCCCTGCCCTCTGGGATGACACCCCGCAGATATTTGCACTTTATTTAGCTCATATCAGCACACGAGTCTGTTCTCAAAGCCTCTTACTTCCCGCTGTGCTCGGCACCCTCCGCTTTATCCCTCCTTCTCCCTGACTGGCAGGAGATGGACATCGATGAGATTCTGCGTCTGGCTGAAACACGGGAGAATGAAGTGTCCACCAGTGCCACCGACGAGCTGCTCTCCCAGTTCAAGGTATGGACCCCCAGGCTCTGAAGTGGGGTGTGGGATTGTGGCTCCCCACACCCTGCCGTGGTGGTGAGGTCAGTAACAAGGCAGGAACACCTCGGAGAGATCACAGAATCACAAAATGGTTTGGGTTGGAAGGGAACTTAGAGACCATCCAGTTCCAACCCCTCTGATGTAGGTACTCATTTAATTTCAATAAAGTGGTTTTGAAGGCTGTGAATAAAATGCAGAATTTACCAAATTTGGAAACAAACCCAATAATTTACAAATACTCAGCAGTACTTCTTAAACTGCACGTATTTCCTCAAATACTGTTAATCCAAAGACGTGGCAAGGAGCCAGGAACGTAGTGACATAGGGATCAGTTATGAAGTAGTTATGGAAGTGTTGGCAGAATTCCTATGGAGAAGGAGTTGAGACTTAGCAGACAGCTCTGGGGTGTTCCTGCCAGGGGAGGGAATTGCTAAAACTTCTCCTTTGCTTGTGAAAAGGTTGCCAACTTTGCAACCATGGAGGAAGAAGAGACAGAGCTGGATGAGCGGTCCCAGAAGGACTGGGATGATATCATTCCAGAAGAGCAGAGGAAAAAGGTGGAGGAGGAAGAAAGGCAGAAAGAATTGGAAGAAATCTACATGCTGCCTCGAATCCGGAGCTCAACTAAAAAGGTACAGCTCATCTTGAGGGGTTGAGAGGCAGGAGGCGAGAGCTGGCAAAGGGAATGCTCAGGGGAAGCCTCCTTGCCATCTGAGCTTCTTTCCCTCCTCCAAAGTTGGTTGGGAATGAAGCACAGAGGTAGCACAGTGACCTCTTGTTGGCACCGTGCATTGGACCAGTGGTTTGGGATGCGGTGTGAGCGCCCAGACTGGACTTGGTGTGGCTCATCTCATCTTAGCAGATAAAGTAAAAAGAATCTGCAGTGACCACAAAGCAAAAGTATCCAATTGTACTGGGTTTTGCTGCAGATTTTGCCATTTTTTGGCCATCTCTTTTCCTTGGGCTCTCTAGCTCCCTGGGTGGCTCTTGCCTAAATGTGGATCCTGAGGGGCCAAAGACATGGTGTCTTCCCAAGTTCTTCTTTAGGTAATGGGATTCACCTCAATCCAAAAGAAAGCTGACTGTGCAAGGATGCTCTGCTGGGACACGGGACTTTGAAAGGGCACAACTGTTCTCTGGGGTGAGCTGGGGAAAAACACTGAAGTGAAAAATACAGAGAAGGATAATTCATGTTGGATGAGTCCAGATTAATTTCTGAGGTGTTCTGGTTTTCAAAATAGTCTAAGGGACTGTGGCACAAACCCACAGAAATCAATATTTTAACATCTCTTAGTAGATCAAAATGCAATTGTGAAACTGGTGGCTGTAAAGGGAGGATGACCACCAGAACCTCAGCCAGCTGGGAACTGCAAGGGTGTGCGGCCTCTCTGGGTTGGTTACACGGGCTCCTGCATCTTCAGGAATGGTGTTTACAGTCCATTAAATACTGCCAGTGCACAGAGGGATAGAAAAGGTTGTTAGCTGATTAGATTAGCAGTTGATAACTGTACTGCTGTTTCTCTGGTATGTGCAGGCTCAGACAAATGACAGTGAATCGGATGCAGAAACCAAGAGAAGGCTTCAGAGATCGTCTGGGTCAGAAAGCGAGACTGACGACACCGATGACGAGAAGAGACCGAAGCGCAGGGGACGCCCTCGGAGTGTTAGAAAAGACACTGTGGAAGGATTTACTGATGCTGAAATCAGGAGGTCAGTGCTGGGCACAAGAGACACTTCAGGAAACAAATACAGAAATCCCATGCAGGTAGAGAAAATCCCAGACTAATCCAGGAAGTGTTCACCTGTAAGCACGTCAGTGGTTAGGCGGAGCTGGTTCACTGGGACAGCTTATGCACCTTTATATAATTCACTTTGATCCCAGCTGATGACCTTAACATTCAGGTCAGTGCAGAATGGACTGGGTTGGCTTTAGTCAGGCTACAGTGAAGCTGGTACCTTCCTAAAATTAATCCATGTTTAACTGCCCTTCCTGGGCCAAGTGGATCAAGCTACTGCTGTTTAACACCTGAGGTCTTAGGTGCCATGAGCTGCAGAGCTGGAGAAACCAAGGGCTCTGGCTTCCCTGACATTTTTCTGGCGGTCATCCTGCTGATTTAAGCTCTAAGTGAAAGGCAGGCTCTGGCAAAATGACCCCATGAGAAGCATTGGTCCCGTTGATCCGAGAGGTTGTGTCAGTCCCTGATGTCAGCTGGGGACTGAATTCCAGAACATTATTTCCTTCTATCTTCTAATTCTTGAGTTTTTCCCAGAGATCTTTGTCTTACAACTCTGCCCAGATGTTCAGCCAAAGATGGAAAAGAGGGGGTTATGAGTTTTCCTTAACTCTCTCTATCTCTGAGCTGGTGTATTTTTAATCAGGAGATTATTAGAGTTTTGGGCTGTGATAGCTGCCCCATAACCATCTTGAAACCGTGGAGCAGGAAGGACATGTTGCAATATGCAATATAACAGCCATTTAGGTTATTGTGATATAGCAGAAAGAGGCTGAAGGAATACAAAATGAAAAAAGGAAGGCAAAAAATTAACTAATTTTAAAAATAACCTGTAGTTTTAGCCATTGTGTCTACTCCCAGCTCAAGGCAATGTTTGATTGCAGCAACTCTTGCCCTAAAGTTGTGTTAACGACAGCAGGGATTTTCACAATAAAAATAAGACATGAAAATAAATAGCAAACCTCATCTGCAAACCTCTGTGATGGATTGAACCACATTTGGCTCTTCTGTGATGGGTTGCTACATTTACAGCCTGAGCTTTAAAATTACTAATGACATTGATTTAATGCCTCTTTTCTTCCTGGAAAAATGAAGTTAATAATTACCAACATGGTGTGAGCCAGTGCTTTCTTCTATTTTTTTTTTTTTTTGCCTTACAGTTACCACTCTCCTCTTTTTTTTTTTCCTCATCTGTCAAACACTCAACATTTATAATAATCTTGTGTTCTTCTCCAGCCAAGGTCACAAAACTCTTTGTGGGGGCTAATGGATGAGGCTTCCCAGTGCTGAGGGGTGCTGAGCTGATCAGTGGGGAATGCAAGGGTGATAATGCGACAGGCTGTAATTAATATATTCAAGCATATTTGTGATATTGGACCTACTTTTTATGGCAGTTAGTTTAATTTTTGATTTTTTTTTTTTCTCCTTAGGTTTATCAAGGCTTACAAGAAGTTTGGATTGCCTCTTGAACGGTGAGTCCCAGCCTGGCCCTGCTCCAGAGGGGAAACGTGGAGGCACGCTGTACTTGTGAGCACAGCCAGACACACACATTGCTCTGGGTGTGTGACACAACCTCCACGGACAGCACAAGCCTTGCTGTCCTGCCATCAGGACCCCAAGCACTGCTGCACAGTCCCTGGTGTCTCTGCTGATGGGCACTGACGAACGCTGGCCAAAAACCGGCTGGAGCAGTCGTGGCGCCGGGCTGCAACACAGCAGCATCCTGCTGGCAGAGCCCGGCCCTTGGGGCATTCCCACTCTGCCCAGGAAGGAGAGGGAGCAGCTGTCAGAACAGCAAATGCTACCCAAAACTCTTGCCAAGCTTCTCTATGCACGTTAGCCTCAGGACTGAATTTGGAGCATCTTTCCATGCTCTGTCGCTCCCAAAGGGAAACGAGGAGAGGCACTGTCCTCGAACGTGGATCTGCAGGGCCCTGATCCTGTGCTGGGTCTGGAAAGGTCTCAGGGCTGAGGCAGAGTTCCCTGAATGTATTGTAGGGGAAATGCAGTGTTTTTTCAGCTGGTTGTACTCTTGTCTTGTGAAACACAAGGCTTGCGTGTGAGTTTTGATGTTACTGACTTCAGGCAGGCAAAAGGGACAGCAGATGGCAGCTTTGGACCATCAAATGGAGTTAATGTAGAACTGGAAAAGCCTGAGGGAATACTGGACAGTCATGGAGGGTCCCTGTTGTCCCCAAGATACACAGTTTTCACCTTTGCTTTGGTACTAAAAAATCCAAAGGATTGGATCAGTTTTTCTACATCTGCACTGCAGCTGTTAGACTAAAAAAAGACAAAAACTGGGTTGTTTCCTGCACAAACTCAACTTGTGCATGTTTCATACATTCATATCTGTACAGCACTGAGCTGTGAAAGAATTGATTAGGAAGTGGCTGAGAAGAGATCTGCTGTATCAAACACAAAACTCTTCCTGTTTCCCAGGTTGGAGTGCATTGCCAGGGATGCTGAGCTGGTGGATAAGTCAGTGGCTGACCTGAAGCGGTTAGGGGAGCTCATCCACAACAGCTGTGTGTCAGCAATGCAGGAATACGAGGAGCAGCTGAAGGAAAATCCAGGGGAAGGTAGGCAAGAGGGTTGTGTGCTGCTGTTAGGATGGTTTTGGGAGTGTTTGGGAGTGGAGCTGGTGAGGAAACCATTCCCATGCTGGACAGGGAGGCCACATTGTGACTTAGAAGCAATGAACAAGAACACACTTACACCACCCCATCTCTTCCAGGCAGCTCTCACCCACAGAGAGAAGCCCCTGAGCTTTCTGCTGAGACTGGAAAGTGCCACTTGGGTTTGTTGGCTTGTGCTGGACATGAGTTTTTGTGGGGAGAGGCTGAAGTGACCAGCTTATTGAATGCTGGGCCACAAAGCAAAGCAGATCTTACTTTAACTGCTCCTGGCACTGGAAATCAAACTGGTTCTCTGTACTCCATGCTAAAGCTGGATCCACAGTTAGCAATTCCTGGAGCTGGAATCACCACCCACTCTCTGGCTGGCTGTTCTGTGCTGTTGGTTTGGACATACAGAGTCAGGGATGGATTTCCTGCTGGGTCTCTGCCTGTTGCAGCTGACCAAGACTGCAGAAGAAACAGCTCCAGCGTACTTAGAAGTATTTTTAAGAAAATGATAGTGGGAGGTGTTTAAATCGCAAATCTAAGTGAATTAGTGGAAGAAAACTTATATTTTGGGCCTAATGTTTAAATAAGAGGTTGCAGGCAATGTCTTGACCACTGTCTGTGAAGCCATTTTACAGAGACACTTTCTTCTGTAAGAGTTCTCTTAATTGCTGTGTTTTATTGCTGAGCAGGGAAAGGACCTGGAAAGAGACGAGGTCCTACTATCAAGATTTCTGGTGTCCAAGTCAATGTGAAATCCATCATCCAGCATGAAGAGGAGTTTGAAATGCTGCACAAATCCATTCCCTCGGACCCAGAGGAAAGGAAGAAGTGAGTTTGGCTAAGTAGGCAATGCAGAAAGAGGCTCAGGGAATTTGGATTTTGTAGTGGAAAGAGAATAGCCTGGATGTGTGGATTTGCTTTATCCTCCACAGCATTAAAAGTAGCTCGTGTTTGAAATGCCTTTAGGTACCGCCTGACGTGCCGTGTCAAAGCTGCTCATTTTGATGTAGACTGGGGAGTGGAGGAGGATTCTCGCTTGTTAGTGGGAATTTACGAGCATGGTTATGGAAACTGGGAGCTAATTAAAACAGATCCGGAGTTGAAGTTATCTGATAAGGTAGGTCGCTTTGCTTGGTGCTTCCATTGGGTCCATTGCAGTGCTCATAGAGAACGTGACTCATTTACTCCAGAAACAGACGTTTGTGTTTGTAACTACTCCAAAAATCGTGATAAATAATAATGAGGAAAACAGTGACCTTCATGGAACGTTGCATGCTCGATGGCAGGCAGAGTTATTTGGTGGGCAGTACCAGGTGAACCACACTGAAATGATGCAGGCAGAAAATGGCAGTGCTGACCTGTGTGGTTCCACGCACAGCATAGAAGAGGCTGCATTGCACAGCCGTGACTTGATGTTTCCTTGAGCATCTCACAAGAAGCTGAGTGTGAATTTCTGAGTGGAAATAATTTTTCACAGATTCGACACTGCTTATGTCAAGGCTGGTCCGTGTTAGCTTTGAGGGTATGGTTACATGACTGGGAACGGCAGCCCAGCCAGCTGGAAAGCCTCCATCTTGTTCCTCTGTTCCTCAGTCATCCCCACAAGAACGGTTTACAGGGACCATGTTGAAATGATCTGGGTTAAAAATAAGCCACCATCCGTTGTGTCAGTGTGGTGGAAAGAGCGTGGAAACTGCAGCGAGCGCAGGGCTGAGGAGCACCGGGAATCTTCACACCAGCTTTGCTGCCAGCATGCAGCACGCCCCTGACATCCCTGCTGGTGCTGCTAGCTAAGATCAGGCTCTGCCTGAGAGCCCTCCGTGTGTGGAGCTCAGAAAGGCATTTTGCAATGGAAACAGCTGCCTGAGACATGCCACCCATTTTCCAGTGAAGGATGAAGCAAACCTAGCTGACAAGCTGAGATATTTCCTCCACAAAGTGTCACCTTTCACCCTTGTTTTCCACTAAAAATTGTGCATCTGTGCCCCTGCTGTAGCAATATCTCAGGTTACCAGACTGACTGGGCTGCTGTGACCAAGCTGTCACAAAAAAATCTGATGTGTCAAGGGGAGTGGACTCAGTTTTGCAACTCAAGGTCCCAAATATAGCTTGTAAAGGGTTTTTTTTTTTCCTTCAAGAGAACTTAGCAAGCTTGCAAAGCTTAGCAAGCCTTGGGATCCTTTAACTTCTGCAGGATTCCAAGGGGAGGGATGCTTGCTTACTAGGAGCTTTGCCTTTGGCCAGACAGGGAGAGCTGTGTGAGAGGGGGAAGGAAGGCTTGAGCCTTCTTGTTCCCCCAGAGGGTGCAGCATCTGCTGCCCTTTGCTGGGCCTGGAAGGGGTGCTGCTAGTGTGTATCTCTTCTGTCAAGCTTTGTGCCTGTGGGTATGTATATTTCCTTTTTTCTGCTTTATCAAAGATCCTACCTGTTGAGACAGATAAGAAACCTCAGGGAAAACAGCTCCAGACCCGAGTTGATTATCTACTGAAACTGCTGAAAAAAGATCTGGACAAGAAAGAAAACATGAAAGATGGGGAAGAGGTGAGATGTGGCTGCTTGATTCTGGGGGTTTCAGGAGGGAGTGGTTGGCTGATGGCGGGAGACACCCTGTCTTCCCAAGTCACCAAGCATCATCTCTGTGAAGGAATATGAACTCTTGTATTGTCTGATTGCATTGTGATATTTATCATTTAAATGATAATTAATAAGGGGCAGGTTATTACTGCACTTACTGAAGGATTTGGGCTCATCAGGCTTCCTGCCATCCTGCAGGACCTGCAGCCGTTTGCACGATGTTCAGGAGATGGGATATGTCCCCAGGAAGTACCTGTGGCTGTTTGCTTTCCCTGAGTTGTTCTATGTTTTCACCAGGGCAAGCTAAAGAAGAGGAAACCACGGGTAAAGAAAGAGAACAAGGCTCCCAAAGTCAAAGATGAGCATGGGAATGAACTCTCCTCTCCTCGGCACTCAGACAACCAGTCAGATGAAGGTGAAGTCAAGGTGAGTCAGCCTGGTGGATAGTGGCTTTCCAGGTGTCCTTGTGCTGTCACTGCCCAACCTCACCTCGGGAAGCACTCCCAGCAAAGCCCCAGGGAGTCTGGGGCACTGAGAGGGAATTCCCACAGGATTGGCAAACTCACAGAAACACCCATGCAGCTGTTGGTGTGAAAGAAGGACCTTTCCCACCTATTCTTTTAGGTCAGTGCTTTAAGTGATTTGGGGCATCCCGGAATGGCCACAAACATCCACATATTGACTCGGGGGAAAGGTTGTCTCAGGACAAAGCCTGTTGCCCTTATAAAGGAGAGAAAGAAGAATTGTTTCCCTCTCCTTTTGGGCACGTCAGCCTGTGGTGGAGCTGGAGTTTACCAAGGTCATGCTGTTGCTTAGAAAACGTTCAGTCTTTGAGTGGTTTGGCTTGGAGTCTGAGGCTTTTTGTTCGTGTGCTGATCAGTATCTACCTCAGGGGCTGAGCGATCTGGAGCGCAGCTGGCACAGGAGAGCTGCTCTGCAGCTTGCCAGCTTGTCACAGAGTGGGGCTGGTCTGGTTTTCATACCCTTTTGTCAAGCCAGGGGGATGGCAGCTGCTTGAGCAGGTCTTGCTGTCTACTTAAAGAGGTGTGAGGGTAAATCTGGATGGACCTCAAAAGTTGTCTGTGTTTTAAGGATGTTTTATGGAAGAAAATGTATGTGGGGTGAGGGACTCCAACTTTGTGCTGTGACTGATGTTCTAGGAGGATGGCTTGGACAAGAGCCCAGTGAAAAAGAAACAGAAGAAGAAAGAGAACAAAGAGAACAAGGAGAAACAGACATCCTCTAAGAAAGAAAAGGAAAGCGATAAAGAGAAAAAGAAGACAAAAGACAAGAAAGAGAAGGTATGTGGCACTCTCAGGAGCAGCTTGATAGGGAAGTCCCCAAGCAGGACTTAGGATTCATTGAAGGCCCTGTGTGAAGGACACCAGTGAAGCACCATGGGGTGAGGGGGTATCCCTTTTTCAGCCCTTCTGAATTGCCATGAAAAGTAGAAAAGGCAGTATGCTCTAAAGCCTCATGGAATGTGACCAAAACGGAGGAGGTTTTGTCTGCCTTTAAAGTACAGTTGTCCCTGTGACATCGGTATGGCCACAGAGCTGATGCTAAGGAAGAACAGGGAAAAGAGCCTGGAGCACTCAGATCAAAGTTTTGTCCAGCTGTGATTTATCACAGGGTTGGCAGCTCCTTGTCTGTATTCCCCTTTAATTTAAGCTCACCCAAATGACCCAAGTGTCCACACCATCGAGACTGTAAGTTGTCATTGTCACTGGTCAGGACTCACCAGAATGAGTGTTTCAACATCACTGGTATGCTGGAGACTAAAATGTCTCTTGAATTTTGGGTACAACTGCCCTGAGGCTGGGTGCAAATTGGAAGGGGGGATAAAAACTTCCACAGTAATGACCTGAAGTACCTGTCCAAGGAACAGGTATGTACTGCATGCCCAGTGTGTTTTGACACTGAGGTCATAAGTGCAAACTAACAAGTTTTGTTGCCTATGTAGGGGAAAGTTTGCTTTCCAGTGATTTTTGGTATGGCTTTGACTGCAGCTAGGTCACATAAGGAAAAATTTACACAAACAGGCCATGATTTGAGAACTGGTGATATCACATAAAGTTACAGATCCTTGTAGATGTGAGACTACCCTGAGCTCTGTCCTTTTCAAGGGAGAGATATTCTTTATTTTAACCTCTCTTCCAAGTTTTCAACACTAGTTTCTACCCATGAGTGTGAATATCATATTCGTGTCCGAACAGTTGGCTCTGACTTCCCTCTGCTCCCTCAGGGATGATGTAAAGCTAAACAGAGCCATTGCAGCTCAACAGTTGGAGATTCTGGGAGGAAAGTTGTAGGAACAGTGCCCAGGTTTAGCAGCTGCCAGTAACAATAGTGTGGAGGTTGTGAGCTGGGTCACTTGGGATCCTCCATTCTGGCTCATCGCGTGATGTGTGTCATTTGTCCTTGTAAAGCCTAAAGGTGGCGAGGCCAAATCTGGAAGTAAAGGGAAGAGATCGCAAGGTCCCGTCCACATTACTGCAGGGAGCGAGCCAATCCCCATCGGAGAAGATGAGGATGATGATCTGGACCAAGAAACATTCAGCATAGTGAGTATTTTCCTCGGGACATGGGAGGGCAGTGCCGAGAGCCCAGTGAGGCAGCCAAGGTTTGCTCAGACGTCATCCAAGGACATGTTTTAGGTGTTGGGGTGTGAACCCCCTCCCTAGTGCCCCACAGGGATTTCCTGATCTGAGAGCAGGGCAGGACAGCCCTGGACAAGAGCTGCCCACCAGCTGGTAGCCTGCCAGCAGAGCATGCACAAGGGCTCTCTGCTCCAGCTGGTGACTTCCAACTGCTCAGCTGGCAGCCCTGGGTTGCAGAAGACCCTGCAGCCCTACATTACCTCTCCTGTAGAAGCCAAGGAGCCACTGAAGCTCTTTCAGGCAGGGAAATGCAGGAGAGTTTTGAGGGTGACCTTGTGGGAGGTGTGGAGCTGTGTAAATGCTCTCACAGCAAACATGCCTGCAAGGCTCGTTGAAAAATTGTCCTTTGGTAAAAGTTGTCATGGCAGATTCTCCTTGGCTGAAATACCACTTCTTAAAAATGGTTATCTCAATGTAAATCTCTGTATTTGCTGCAGGTCCCGTGAGGTTTTTTGTCTTTTTCTTTAACTTTCCTTCTGTGATGCGCAAAAGATCCAGGCAGGCAGTCAAAAAACCTGTCTGATTTTCTGTCTGTGCACGGTGTTGATGTGCCCAGGCCGAAAAACACGGTGCTTTCATCTCATGTCTGCCAGTTTGGTAAAAGCAAGCATTAAAGTGACCAAATATGGGATTGGACAGGATTGAGTTGAGCAGTCCTTCATCTGGGGTGGAGTGTGTGGAGCCTTGGATACACTTCCCTGCCTGCCATGGGATCCGTGCAGAGGCAGATCACGTGTGGTTACAGCTTGCAAAGCAAATTGTTCCCCCCTAAAAGACAGAGGCAGTGGAGATGGGGAGACTCTTGTCTTTTCCTGATTATTGTCTGCAGCTTGTCTAACAATTTGCTATTTTATAGCTGATCTCTCCTTACCTAAAGGCCAGATTAAGCTAAACGAGCTTCTTTTCAATTAACAGGGCAATGATGTAGAGCCCTCTGCCAAATTAATCACTTTCTACTCTCTATTGCTCTTTCAAGTGCAAGGAAAGGATGAGACCAGTCAAAAAAGCACTGAAGCAACTTGATAAGCCTGATAAGGGACTGACAGTTCAAGAACAGCTGGAGCACACGCGAAACTGCCTCCTGAAAATCGGTGATCGCATCTCTGAGTGCCTTAAAGCCTACACTGACCAGGATCACATCAAGCTGTGGAGAAGGTGAGGGATCATTTTCTTTTCCTTGGCTGGTCTAGGATATTTTGAAATGGTAATCAGAGGCTGCTGGTTTTTTTGTGGATGTATGTGCCATTTGCCTCTTACTTAACCTGTGAAATCCTGTGTTTTCTGGTCCACTCAGTCGACAGAATCACAGAATCATGGAATGGTTTGGGTTGGGAGGGACCTTAAAAATCACCCAGTTCCAACCCCCAGCCATGGGCAGGGACACAGTTCACTAGACCAGGTTGCTCAGAGCTCTATTCAGCCTGAACCTTGAACACTTCCAGGGATGGTCTTCCATGACCAGTCCCAGGCAAGGGTTTTGTCTTCAAGTTGTCCTGGTTTCGTTTAAAATTGATTTCAAAGCTAGATTAGATAAAGCACTGCAAACCTCTTTATTTTACTTTGAAAAAGAACTTGGTTCCAGCCCTCCTGGTCATCCTGTCCTGAGCTGAGACTGTTTTCCAGAGAGGGTAGAATGAATTTGATGTTGGTTTGGAAGTGGTTGGCAGTTGAACTGCTGCTGTAGCACTTAACAGAAGATGTTTATGTCGTTCTAGGAACCTATGGATATTTGTGTCAAAATTCACAGAATTTGATGCCAGAAAACTACACAAACTCTACAAGATGGCTCATAAGAAAAGATCACAGGAAGAGGAGGTGAGAGCTGAAGTGCTTTCCCTTTGATTTCTGTCCTTAAAAGTTGCTGCACTGGAAGTGTCAATACTTTCTGCCTCTTACCATGGGTGTTCTTTGTTGTTGTTGGCAGTGTGTGATTTTCTCAACATCTAAACAGTCTGATTGCATTTGCCTTCTTTTTCACGTGGCATTTCTGGTCACTTTGTCCTGGGTGTTCTGACCAAGCAAAAGCATTGTTTGGTGTGGCGCATGATGTTCAGTTTCCCTGCAGAGTGATAAGCCGGGGCGTGCTGCCCTGTAGAGATCAGGTATAGAAGCAGAGCTGCCAAACTGTGCCTGTCCTCCACCACGTTTGTTCTGTTCTTGGGCACACAGTTGGCTCACCAAGTGCTCAAAGAGGCAGGAAAATCCAGAGCCTGGCAGACAAGGCCATTGCTCACATAGTCCAGACCTCAGGGTGGGAGAGCAGCCGAGCTGTATCCCTGTGTTGCACCTTGCAGGAGCAGAAGAAGAAGGAGGACATGTCCAGCATGAAGAAGCCGTTCCGCCCAGAGCCTTCAGGCTCCAGCCGCGATTCCGTGATGTCCCAGTCTCACGTGCCTCACAATCCTCACTCCCAGAAGATCCACATGCCCCCTTCCCACACCCAGCAGCAGATGCACGGGCACCCACGGGACAACTATGGCCATCCAAACAAGAGGCATTTCAGCAACACAGGTGAGTGCTGGCAAGCCAGGAGCAAGCTTCCCTTCTGACCTAGTGCTCCTGAACACAAATCCTTCTGGAACTTGTGACTGGTCAGGGTTAAAGGTGATGGGATAGAACATACATTACCACTGTACTTGCTGCTGGGCTAGGAAACCTGGTGATGTAGTGAGGAAAAGAATGTAAGAATGGGATAGAATAAGATTTGCAAGGATGATAAAGAGATAATGATAAAGAAATTCAAAGAATTAAATTGAGCCCACGTAGTTAAGGGAGGAGAAAGTTAAAGGGTCATCAGTAGTTATAATTTCTTAGAGAATTCAGGGAAGTAAATGGGCTTAAACCAAAGCATGAAAGAGACTCAGAGGTGCTCTTTGCTCATGGCAGACCGAGGAGACTGGCAGAGGGATCGAAAGTTCAACTATGGTGGCAACACCAACCAGATGTGGGGCGGGGAGCGGCACCACCAGTACGAGCAGCACTGGTACAAGGACCACCACTACGGGGACCGGCGGTCGCGGGGGGATCCCCACCGGAGCTCCGGGAACTACAGACCAAACAACCTCTCCCGCAAGAGGCCGTATGAGCAGTACAACAGCGACCGAGACCACCGGGGCCACCGAGACTACTACGACAGGTGAGTGATTGCCCTCAGCTCCGAGGGGCTGGGGCTGCTTGTGAGGGCGCGCTGACCGCAGGGCTCGGGGAGCTGATGTCCGTCCGTTTGTTTTCTCTCCGCAGGCACCACCACGATTCCAAACGGCGGCGGTCCGACGACTTCAGGCCTCAGAACTACCACCAGCAGGATTTCCGGAGGATGTCTGACCACAGGCCGCCCATGGGATACCATGGCCAAGGACCTTCGGACCACTACCGGTCCTTCCACACAGACAAACTGGGAGATTACAAACAGCCCCTCCCTCCATCTCACTCTGCAGTGTCGGACCCTCGCTCGCCCCCCTCTCAGAAATCCCCCCACGATTCCAAGTCACCTCTCGATCACAGGTCACCTCTGGATAGGTCATTGGAACAGAAAAACAATCCAGATTATAACTGGAACATAAGGAAAGCATGAAGTGACTGAGCGGGGGAAGCGCGTGTCTGAAATACTTGGATTGATGCGACGGTGGCTGCTTTCTCCAAGCCAGCAACGAGAAACTCTGAACATGCTGCTATCATCTGGCTGGGTCAAGGAGGATTTTGGGGGAGTGGGTGGAGGAAGATTTTCCCTAGTTCTTGATTCTGGTTTAGATTCCCATTTCCTTTCCCCTTTTTTACCATTGAACTGTTCTATCATGGAACCAGCCTTGCTGCCTCATTCTTTGTTTTGTTTTTGTTTTCCTCAGTCCAATGGACCCAAGGGAATTTTCCCCAGCCAGTGTTTCCTCAGAAGGAGAAGGCAGATCGATGCTGCTTAGGATGGTGCACAAGGCTGTGTGCCTGCTCCGACTTGATGTTACGTGACAGATGCTGCTTTGGGGTTGGGGATAAACTGCTTGGGCTGGGATTTGTGTGTCACCAGCATGGGGCAATGGGAGGATATATTCAAGGAGGGACAGGAAAGTCCCTCAGCAGCCAAGCTTGGTTGTCAGAGGGACTTGATGTCCCTGCAGGATGACTCCAAAGAGCTGGAGCCATGCTGGTGGCAATCCATCACTTTCCTGGCCATGTTATCATTTCCATGTCTTTATCCATTTCAAGAAACTGGCTCTGCTTTGATTGCTGTTGTGTCCCCTGCAACAGAAGAGGTGGGGGGGAACTTCCTCCCATCTCCAGAGCTGGAACTGGCAAATCTTGACTCCGGGGGTAAGCGGGAGGTGGGATATGGGAAAAAAAGGCCAACTTCCTTAGCAAAGGCTTTGTTCACTTCTAGCCAGTAGGAAAGGAATTGGGGTGAGAACAGTATTTCCAAGTGGACAGGGCTCAGGAATTCATAACAAAACTCTTCTTTTCTGGCATGGGCAGCTTGGGTAGTCCAGGAACAAACAGATGCTGGCTGGGAGGTGCAAGATCAAAAGATGGTTCTGGGGATCCTGGAACTCCTAATCTTCTGCCACTAAAGTCTATGGTCTTTGGGCAAATCATTCCTCTCTGTGCTTCACGAAGCAGTGATCACAAACCTTTAACTGAAGGATGAAGGATAGTAGAACAAAGTGAAATGGAAATCCAGTGGAGTGATCACTGTCCAGGGAATGGTCACCTTCCTGACACCTTTCCAGCAGTCAGCAGTGACTCTGAATTGCTAAAAGTACCTGCACTTGCACACCTTCTAAGTTGGAAATGTGCCCGAGGACTTAGCACCTCAGTGAGCAGGGAGAGAATGAGGAATTCAGGACTGATCCGTAAAAATCCTTGGAGCAAATGTCTTGGAGCCCAGCATGGCAGAGGGAAAAGAGGAATGTGCAGCCTAGCTCAGTGGACTTCAGGGCAAACACTCCAAGTGTTCAAACCACAGCATTTGGTGCAAACCAGGGTCCGGCCTGGACACTGGTGTGGTGAGAGGGGTTGGCTGTGCACATACTGCTGCCCAGAAGCACCTTGGGTGACTATTGTTCGGGTTGGAGTTCCCTGGAGACCACAAAGCTCTCCCAAGAGCCAGGCTGCCCCGGGCGTGGGGCCGCGTCACCTCCCGGAGCTCAGTATTAAAGACCAGGCTGTTCCAGGCTCCTCTTTGGTGGGGCACAGAAGTTGGGCCTCCTGTTAAGATGCCAGTATTTGACCCTAATAAGCTGTGATGTCCTTTCCCCAAAAGACTGAGGGCAGATGGGTGTTCAGGGCTGGCTTCCTGACTCCAGCCAGTGCCTTGGAAGGCGCATGCAAACTGACACTAATACTCCTCCATGCAGTATAACCCTGGAAACCTGCTGCCATCTCCTCCCGATCCCGCTGCTCTAACGGGACACATGGGAAATATTTTGTTCCCCTTTTGTTTTTATATTGCAAGATTTCCACCAAATTCAGGGCAGTTTTGTTTCCTTAGGGGCACTTGCTGCCCTGATAAAAGTGTTACACTTATGTTTACCTGTGCAGGGCGAGGTGAAGGCAAGTCTTCCACAGTCCCTCTCGGAGGGGTGGGAGGTGTGGAGAGAGCACGTTTCCGTGGCGTTTCCCACTCAGCTGTGATTGCAGGCTGTGGTATTCAACAAAGAGGTCCTTTCTTTTCAGAGGTATTAGCTTTTAATGTGAAAATGGAAGAAACCTCGGAGCGGCAAAGAGAATTGCTCTTTTTGTCACCACGTGGTGCTGTCACGGTGGGAAGTTCGTGCCATACTCGTGTAGCAAAGGCAATACTGGCCAACCTGTGTTAGGGTTGGTGCAGGAAAACTTTGGATCCCAGCAAGAGGCATTTTCTGTGTTGAGATGTGGGGGTTTCTGCTTATCCCGGGTTCCAGGCACGAGGTTGGTTGGGATTTCCTTCTTGTGCAACAGCAAAAGCTTTACCCATACCCACTGGAGAGCTGTCCCCACTGTCACTTTAGCCTGGTGTTGAAGTCACATCATGTTGTCTGCTCGTGGTGGGTGGGTCTTTGCTGGGTTTGGCTTTAGTGAAGCTGGAGAACGAGATGTGGGAGAAAGTCTTCCCTGAGCACACACACATAATCATGCATTTTATGTCCCCTCAGCATAGGGACCATAACCAGACACAATCACGGGGATGTGAGTGGGATCAGAGGGGACACATCCACAGCCATAAACTTCCCTGTGGTGTTTGTGTCAGCATCTGGTACAGCTCTTCCTTCCGAACCGGCTGTGGGCTTCCCTCCAGTCTCTTCGCAGGAAAAAGCAGTAACTTGCTGGGGTTCTATTTAAAAAAAAAAAAAAAAGAGTTTTTCAGCCTGACCTCTTTGAAAATGGTGTAAAGTTATGAGTCCACACAGTGGAAGTCCTGCAGACCAAAACCTGCTGTGGGGACAGGCGATGTGGTCCCAACCAAAATGGACACGGAACCGAGCGCTGAAGTCCTTGCGTGAATGGTTTGTGATCCACACAAAAATATTCTGCTTTCACCCCTTTCCTCCCCACCTCTGCCTCCCCTCCGGGGAGAGAAGGACTCTCACTGTAAAAATACAGACTTTTAAACCTGTTGACTAAAAACAGTAATTAATATTAATTTATATTTGTGAAAGAAATGCCACTGTCCTAGTGATTTCTGATGTAAATATGTTGTTTATATAGTATGTATGAAATTTTCCTACATTGTAAAACTGCTGTACTTTTGATTCTTGTATATTAAAAAGTGTTACTGAGATTTTCAGAAGGCCCCCAGCGTGGTGTCTCTGGGGGGTCCCGTGGCAGGTCTGGGGGCTGTTTTGGGATGACAGGGCCCTTTCCTGCCAACCACAGGCAAGCCACCATGGATATTTTTTTCACTGTGCAGGAATAAGCATGCTCTGCTTGCCTGTTTTTACACAGTTTCCCAGTCCATGGTGATAGAGACTTGGAAGCCTCTTCAGATGGGAATTTCCACCTGATCAGAAGGAGCTGTACGTTCTCTCACCCAGATCCAGCAGGATTTCACTGGGATGATACTGATGTTTATGTGTTTATCCCACCTCTATGTTTTATGGATCTCTGAGGATGTGTAAATTTCCTTTTTATGTTTTCTGGGGAGAAGTGTTCCTCCTGCTGCATTGGTGAGTTCTCCTCTCTATCCCCAGCCCCTCCTGGGCAGGATGTGCCTCTCCCCAGGTGGGATGTGATGGCATCCAGTGGCTGCTTGGCTTTGGTCTTTACCCTCCACTGCTCACACTGAGGCCCACACGGCAAGACACAGAGCAGGGATTGGAGCCATTTCTCCCAAGTTATAAAAGCCCATTGTAAAAAGCACTTTTCACACCTGTAGCCACTGGGTCCAACCCTTCCCTGTCTCTCTGCTGCTGAGCCAAGTTTCAGCCAAGAGTGAAATTTCACAGCTGAGTTATATGCTCCTGAAAAATGGATTTCCTAATGGAAAGAGTGACTGGCTGAGAGCCATGGGGCTCGGCAGGGAGAGGGGCTTGGCTGCAGGGAGGCACAGGGGCTGCAGGGAGCTGGGCTGGGTGTACGTGCCTGGGCACAGTGGGGTCAATCTACCTGAGGCCAGTGGCTTTTCTAATTTTTTTTTTTATTTAAGCAGGCAGGTAAGGATGTGAGCACCCCGATGCCAGCTGTCTCCCTAGCACAGCTCAGCATCCCCCTGCCCACCCATGTCCACAGCACCACTGAGAACAGTTAAATCCTAAGGCCTTTGCAAAATTGATGAGGAGATGACCCCTTCCCACCTGTCCATGTCTGGCAGGTGTGGTCATTCCCACAGGAATGTATCATCCATAAGGACATGGTCCATTTTCATGACCCACATTTCACATGGCCCATGCAAAGCCGTTTGCTGGCACAGGGAGCAGGACCCCCAGCCCTGCCTCGCACCCACCACCCCAGTGAGGGGACAGGGCTGTGCTTTGCACCGGAGCAGACCCTCTAGAGGGCAGCCGGTTCCCAGCAAAAAGCTGGTTTTTGGTGAAGAACGACATTCTGCAGTTGGGGCTGCTCCCGGACAGCCGGTGGCCGCCCGGTCCTGGCTCACCCCGAGGACTCAGATGTGAAGCTCAGAGCCCGAGGCAGTGGCCAAAGGCCAGGGATGGGCAGGCACAGCCAAAGTGTGGCTGGAAACCCAGACCAGGCCCAGGTGGTGGCACTTGAGCTGTTGTACATCCCAGAGTGATGGGATGGGACCCTGGATCCCCCAGGGGCTGCCCCCTCACCAGCCCTGAGCATGGTCTGGAGAGCAATGTGAACCTCTCCCAGGTGCCACAGGGCCACCACTGCTGCCCCTGCACAGCCTGTGCCTTCCCCACTCACCTCCTGGGCATGCTCCAATGCCTCGGGTGGTTAATGGAGACAGGGCATCGTCGTGGCTCGGGTGTCACCATGCCCTCACATCAGCACTTGGTCCCACTGGAACACGCAGGTGCTGCCTGCTCACTGCCCCAGGCGGGAGAGCAGGGGACCGCTGGTGACCTCCTGGCAGAACAAAGGGAGTGAGGGAGACCCCTGGCCCCTGCACTCTGGGCACTTTTTACATGAATTGTCAGGTTTAGCCACTTCAGATGGCTAAACCTGAGCTCTGGTGCAAGGAGTGGCAGACAGAATGGATTTGGCTCTTTCCAAACGCTGCCAGTTCTCTGGTTCTGAAAGAGGTGAAGGTCAGGTGCCACATCTCTGGTGCTGGGCATCATTGCATGGATTTGCCAAAAAAAAATGTGTTTTGAGTTGGTGCTGGTGTCCCACCCACCCTCAGCATCTCCTTGTCCCCAGCTGCTGTGACAAGGAGTCCCTTCAGATTTCAAAAATGGAAAATAAACAGGAAAAAAATGCAATTTTGTTTTTCCTCATTAGAGGGCAGCAACAAACCCAACTGTGACAAACAGGAGAGCTGCCCAACAAAAGGGAGATCATGGAAAGGAGGAATTACCATTACTGGGATGCACACCCCGATCTGCTGGGGTGAGCAGGGGAAGGGTGATGGTACCCACTTGGACTCCACTGCTGCACATCTCTTTTCCCAGCGAGTCAAGGCTCTAACGGTTTATTATCTGTATTTTCCCTCATCCCCTCTTTAATTTTCTCACTTGGCTGTAGATAAATCGAACTCCAGAGCGAAATTCTCAGGACAAATCAGGACAGAAATGAGCTCTCAGAGGGTCCTTCAGGTGGAAGAAAGGAGCTTTGGAGCGAGTGCAGAAATAGGGCAGCACTTGCATAATGAGTGGGGAACAGCACCACACAGGCAACACACGGGGAACAAACCGAGACCCACTCATTTATTGTCAAAAAAAACCTCAAACTTTACTTGCGTTTCTCTCAATAAATAATTTACAGTATTTACATGCGGTGACACTCCCGTGGGTCTCAGCGCAGGGAGGAGGTGGGGGGGCCTTTTCAGAACGCCCCCCCTTTGCCTATGGTATTTTTTTTGTTTTGTTTGTTTCCAAGTATCGGGTCCTTCTCGGCCACACTTCACCTTTAACCAGAACTGGGTCAAACACAACCAAAATAAAGTGCTTCACTGTTTGCTTCTAAAATAGGGATACCCCAACCACCTCATGCCATCGGCCACCACTGGAGCGCCCACCTGGACAGAGGCAATGAGCCACGCCGTAACCAGACTTTCCTTGGATGGAAACCACCCCTAAACCACAGCGTGTCGTGCCGTGGGGTGATTGTTTTATGGGAAAGGGAGGTCTTAAGGGAATTATTGACCTGTTGGCACGCTGTGGCTGGGCCAGCTCAGGCAGCTTTCAAGCAGCACCGTGTGCTCAGAGGGAGGCTGCGCACAGCTGCTTTTAGCTGTGGGGTAAATCGCCTCTTTGCCCAGAGGCAGATCTTGGCTTTTAAAAGGTGTGTTTGGAATTTCTAGGGAAGATAAAAATTTGTTTTCTCTAGAACAAAGGAAACAGAAAGTCCAAATCACCCTGGCTGAGCATTAGTGCATTGGGAAGGGAAACTGTCCAGTGCTGTGGTCCAGTGGCTGCTCCCCTCAGCACCTCCAAACTGTGATATCCTTATTTCAAAATCTCCCTAAACAGAGCATCTGGGGCATCAGCAAACAAAGCAAGGAGCAAAGTAGTAAACACATCTTTTTGTTTCTTTTCTTTCCTTAAACATTTAAAAACCAATTACATCTTTTCATCTGTACAGTCACACGAGATCAATGCCAGGGCTCTATATATTAAAGAGACAATATAAATTACATCCATTGACACAAGTTTGCATTTCTCTGCTGCTTTACAAATGGAGCTCTAGAGCTGTAACGACACAATGAATAGTCATGTTCAGTATTTACACCAGGCTGCCTCTTGGCACCAGTTCAGACTGCCAAACCAAGCCTGTTCCCACCTCTTTTGGTGCTAGCTTGTCTCATCACACCCAGAGACCTCCCTTGAGAGCAGGAGGTGCCTCCAAGTGTGACACATTGTGGGGCTTGTTTCTGGGAACTTCCCCCTGAGGAAAGGTGGGGGAAACCCACCAGGAGGTCTTGAAGGCGCAGACCAAAGGTGGTCTTGTTTGTTCAGTGAGTGATGGGGTGAACCACAGAGGAACACGGAGTGGAGGAGATGGGCAGCACTATGTGCTGGGGGAAGGAGATTATTGATGGTTTCGAGGCAGGGAACAGACATCTGGAGGCAGCTGGGGGGGGTCCTCTGCTGCATCCCGTCTCCTGGCTGAATTTCTGACATTGCCCCATTTCTGATTCAAGCCCAAAAGGGCTTAAGGTGCAACTGGTCTGCAATGGGGTTGCAAGTTGCGGCCCCAGGACGGGGAGCAGAGCAGAGACCTAGCAGCAAAAAAAAGAGCACCGTGCTCCTGCTCCATCCCAGGGCTGGGCCAGGCCAAGCCACGGGCATGGAGGGGCTGGAGGGAGGTGCAGGTCGGGTCTCCCACTGAGCAGCCACCCTGCTGCCAGTTTTAGGGGACCAGAGAGCAAATGTTGTGAGGAACTCATCCAATGCTGGGCAAAAGTTGCAGAAACCACTTGAATACTGGCCAGGTTTCTCCCGTTGCCATCAAGAGTCCACGGTGGGTCCAGGCAGAGACAAGGGAGACAGGACTAAAACTACTGAGTGAATCAGCCAGGTGAACTGGCTAAAATAGGGGACGCCTTCGAACCACAAAAAATGCAGGCCAAGGCTTGAGGAACGTGTCCTCCTTCCACCCAGAAGGTGCCTGGCACCAGCAGCCAAGCAAGCGTGGGATCATTGCCCACCATTTCGGCCCCTTGCACCACTTTCTGCAACAACAGGGCTGTGGGCAGAGCAGGACGTGCCGAAAAGCAGAGCCCAGCCCCGGTGAGCAGGACATCCTGCCCCGCTGTGCTGGCCAGGCTTGGTCCTGTCTCACTGCTCCGTGCCCTCCTCGTGGGCTCTGCTCTCTGAAGACACAGCCATGTTCACACACGCCAGTGTCACAGTCACCACGTGCGTTGTCGGGACTGGGGGAGCGCTACGAGGAGAGCAGCTACAAGGGTTCCCCAGCACCCACTCGGCTGGGAGCAGGAGGAGAGGGAGGTGAGGAAGGTCCAGACAAGGTACAGTCCAGCAAAAACTCCTGACTGGCCCCACTGGCAGCACGTTCCTCCCAGGCAAGAGCTGGGAAGGTGGAGGACTTGCACCAAGAGAGAGGTTGAGGTCTGAGGACAACCCATGTGGCTCTGATGTCCAACCTCTTGTTTTCCAGCACCTGCATCTCTCATCCCTGGTTGCCTCCTGCTCCCCTTTCCCTTCTCTCCAAGGTGTGAAGGAGCAAACCTCTATAACAAGCACAACCAACACAAACACAGCAGTGCTACCCAGAGGGTGGGATGTGTTCCCATGGGAGCCGTGTTGCCTGGGGTCAGGTCCCGTGTCCTTTCATAGAGGTGCAGCTTGTCTTTGTTGGAGTGAAGCATCTTCACGTCCTCAAAGGCATAGTAAGCAGCCAGCATGAAGTTGACATCCCCCGTGGTGAGGAGGTCGAAGACACAGGACTGGAAGTAGAGGTCCTCCACGGGCAGCTTTTCCCTGCACTTGGCCGTGGCCGTTTCATAGGTGAAGGCCTCGGGCGGGGCCGGCAGGCTGGGCCCCTTCCTACGGGCACGACCCTCCGTGGCCTGAGCCGAGCGGATGGTCTGGAAGTCAATCTGTTGGTTGAGTGGACAACCACGGAGGCACAGGTAGAGGCCCTGACTGTCCCGGTCCTCCACGGCGTTGACCACCTCCTCCGGCATGCGCACGGCGAAGGTGAGGTACCGCCCCACCTGCCTCACCACGATGGTGGTGCCGATGTACTTGGCCTGGATCTCGATGTGCTGGCCCGACACCTTCTCCGTGATCTTCAGGCTGTTGGCTCCGTGCTTGTCCCCTCCGTTCTTGGAGCCGTCGACAAAGGCAGCGGGGAGCTCGTCCATCTCTGCCTGGTACACTTTCTGATCCACACACTCCTGGAAGCTCTTGAAGATGATGGTGAGCTGTGGGGGAGGAAAGGAGCGTGGTTACAGCCAGTGATGACCAGCTGAGAGCACACAGACACCACCAGCAGTGGGGTGGGAGGTGGAAGGGCTGGGTGCTCAGTCTGGACAGGAGCGTGACCTTCAGCTCATGGGCAGGTCCTTCACCCTAAGAAGTGACCCCGACTTTTAACCACCCAGACACGGTCATCCTGCTCCAGCAAAAGGGTGAGGACAAGACCCAGAGGCTTGACTGAATGTACCACCTGGATCTGCCTGTTGTCTCCAGGCCCAACACAGGAGCTTCCTTGCAGCTGGAGCTGGGTGGAGCATCCCTACTCACAGCTCACAGGCCTGTGGCAGCAATCCCGTGCACGCTGCACTGCCTTGCCTCCAGGGCTGGCAGATGGCAGCAGGGATGAGCCCTGACTCCCCTGGAGGCGGTGGAGCTTCTCCTCTGACTCCCATGACATTTACATCCCAAGGGCTGGACCAATTTGTTTGCCTAACCAACTGCAGACCAACAGGGATTTCTCCCATGGGCCCTCAGACGTGTCCTGCTCCTTCTCAGCCCCACAGGCACACACGTGTTCAGCCTGTTCCAGTGGGGTGGCCCTTCTAGGGGTGACTTTGTGGTGGCCTTGGCAGTGCTGGGTACATGGCTGGACTCGATGATCTTAAGAGGTCTTTTCCAACCTTAACGATTCTGTGATTCTATGACACTAACAGAGCCCAACACGCCTCCTCACCCCTGGCTGTGCTCAAGCACATGCCCCTTGCCAGAGGAAGGACCTCACAGTGCTTGCTCTTCCCTTGCTGACCTGGCTTTTGGAGGGAAGACTCGGGGAGGAAAATGAGTAGAATTTGCATGTACAAACAATAAAAACTACATTTCCTCTTTCAGCTCTTGCAGAGTTGCTCTTGCAGCTTTCTGCCCATGAGGGAAAAGCGGCAAAGGGGACCTCCCACCATGTGGCCCCCATGAAGGGGGAGACTGAGACCTGGCCAGAGTGGGGCATTGCTGGAGAAGAGAGCAGAGAACACAAAGAGCCCCAAGGATCGAGTGCTCCCATCCTTTCCAGCAGCACAGTGCCCACAGCAGTGCTTCCCACAGCTCATGCTGCAGATCTCATGACTAATCCCTCCTCACCACAAGCCCATGAGGCAGATAAGGACAGAAAAGGATCAATTAAGATGGTGATCCCTCAATCCCAGCAGGTCCTGCAATCCTTAAGGACCACCTTCCTCAAGCCAGACTTCCTCGCAGGCTTCAGCAGGTTTTGATGTCTTTTAGTGGGTAAGGACTTCAGAGCATCATTAAGTATCTTTTAGGGGGTTTATCAGGGCCAGGTCAGAACCTCACTGCCGCTTCCAGCTCAGGATAAAGGGGTGACATCCAGAGCAGAGGAGCAGCCCCTATCCTACACGTGCTTCTCTGCTCTCCCCACATACAGGGAGAAGCAGAACTCCCAGACACTGTGGGACAGGACATTTTCCAAAAGCAAGAGGATGCCTCCTGCTGAGCCTCCCTCTTTCTTTGGCACAAGAAGTGTCCTGTTAGCTTTAGAGCTTGTGCACCAGGGACAGCACACCAGTTCCTCAGCTCCAGGTCCCTCCTGAAGCTGAGGCTGTGACACACAAGTCCTGCTGTGTCACAGCAGCACATTTTCACTTGGGCTTTCTGTTTGCCTCATACCTTCGGGATGTTTGTTTAGTCTGTCAAAGCACCTCCAGAACAGACTGTTCCCCACAAAATGTCTTGACTTGGCTGCAAACCACAGAGACAATTACAAACCTGGGTAGAGGGGAAGGCAGTGTGAGGAGCTCAGCTCCCTCCAGGCTTTTTCCTGCAAGCTTGAGCCTCCCTGGAGGGCAGTCCTGGGTTTGCTTGGGCCTTGGGGTGCCCCCAAAAGGTAACAGCATCATTCCTGATCGGGCTGTTCACAGCAATCTGGAGCCCCAGGATGGGAGCCCTCTTAATTTGCAGTCCCTGGCTTGGCCATGAAGGCCCCCTGAGATGCTCACCATGACGGGGCTGGATGTGCTCAACAAGAAACCACAGGCCATTTCAGTGAAGGCTGGGGACAAAGCAAGGATGGACATCTGATATTTAGGGCCAAGCATTCACATTCAGAGGAGCTCATGCTCTATCTTACCCTCCCCAAGGAGATGTGCAAATGAGGGAAGACATGGGAGGAAAGAAAGGCTGCTCTGAAGCCTCTCTGCCCAGGGGGACGTGCCCAAGGCTCACCTTGCTGGTGGCGGTGGCCGAGGAGCCAGGCAGCACCGGCGTGTTGGTGACCTGCACGTTCAGGTAGTTATTGTCTATGAGCGGCCAAGCCCCCTGCACCTTGCAGGTCTGGAAAGTGTCCGTGAAAGTCCTGAGGTGCGGGTCCCCAAAGAGCCCGCAGTGGGTGTAGTTGGGGGCGGCCGAGTGTTTGTGAAAGCTCTTCTCGTAGTGGCAGATCTCGGGGCTGTCGGAGCGCTCCTGGCTGTCCCCGGGGGGCAATGTCCGGAGGCGGGGCTGGGATGTGGGGCCATCCTTGGAGCAGTTGTGCTGCACCATGAGATCGTCTATGCCATGCACGGCCGAGTGGTAGGCCAGGTCGCCCCTGCAGGTGCGCGCGGTGCGGCGGGTGCAGTGCGCGTAGGCCCGCAGCGCCGTGCAGAACTCCGGCGCCTCCTCCGCGCCCAGGTGGTGCGAGCCCGACGTGGCCGCCCAGAACTCAGAGTTGCACTTGAGGATCTTGCATGGAGATGTCACTGCGGGAGGAGAGGACACACAAGGGGGTCAGCGCTGGCTCGCCCGCGGGTGGGATGCCCGACTCTACCCCCACCCAGAGGCCGCGTCCTCCCTCCCGCAGCCCAAACTCATGACCCCGGCCCGGCCGCGTGACGGGGCCTCGCTCGCCAGACGTGACCCTCTCACATGACCCAACTCTCATGCATCAAAGCCAAAGAAACCAACAGGATCTGCCACAATTTAAGCCCAAAAGCGAAAGAGCATCCAGCCGTTAGATCAATGATCATGGGGGGAAACCATGGTGTGGAAGAATGGGACATATTCATAAGCAGTGATAAGGGAGGATCGCTAATGTGGGGGGAGATGCAATGGGGTTTTTAATGCCTTTTTAGGGTTTGACATTCTAAGCTCTGTGCTGCGTGAGTTACTGGGCACTGTGTCCAGACTGAGCTCTACCAGCACAAAACTCTGCTTGCTCTCTTCCTTTCCCTCCTTTATGTGCACCGGCACAACCACTGTGCCCAGGTTAGAGCAGGACCAGTGCCATGACCCACCCTGCAGCACAGCCAGAGGCCATCCACCATCCCTAGCGCTGCCGCAGTGACGGGTGCAGCACTTGTCCCTGTTCCTGTGCCTCCGGAAAGAAGTGGGAGCCAAAAAACCTCTTTCTTGACGTCTGTGCAGCTCTGCTCAGCCCTGGGAGCCCGTTCCCCACCACGGCCCGCTGAGAGAGAACAAGAGGTGGAGGAGAAAAACCGGCACAGCAGGTGTGGGGATGCCAGGGAGCCCCCGCCTCCCCTTCCCACCCGCCCTGTGTTGCCCAGGCGGAGGCAAAGCCAGAGGCTGCAGGGCCTTTGCCGGGCTCAGCCGCAGCCCTGGTGCTTCCTGGCAAGGCGGAGGAAGGCAAAGAAAATTCAGATCCTGTTTTTTCCCCCCACACACAACGTCTGGTCCCTGGGGCAGTGTGGCTTCCCTGGAGCAGACTTGAAAGCAGCTGTGCAAAAAGCACATGGCCATCGCTGAATGTTGCAGACACTGCTCTGTCCCTGCCAATTCGGAGTCTTGCTGGGTGAACCCAGGCTCACACTACTTAAAATTCATGGCATTTTCCTTCCTCTCCTCTTAATCGACCCCCTCGGAGCACTTGGAAACAGGATGGGTTCAGGCACAAAAGGCAGCAGGAGGAGGAGAAGACAAGCCCCACCATTTCCAGATGCTTTCATGATGCCTTTTGCAGGCGTACCCATATATTCCTGTCTCGGGGCTTGTTTAGAAGGAGCCTGGCAGGGCATCTGTGCCAAAAGCATCTCAGATTTGTTTAGAAAGAAAGTTACAAAACCCAGTATTGTTTCAGGGAAAACAGTATGCCTGAGTTTTAAACATCACAGTGCTGGAAACCTAAACAGAGTTGGTGCTGAAAAATCAGAAAGGGAGACTGAGACTATAAAACACTGAGCCGTTCAGCTGTGAGAAACAAGCCTGTCTCCTTTCTGTTTCCAAGAACAGTGAAGTGCAAATAGGAAATGGTGACAGGTTCCTCACAGTTTTAAAATTCATGTTTAATAAACTCAGATTCTAGCAACAGCACCGAGAACCCGGGAGCTGTTTGGTCTTGGCAGCATCCCACTTAAACCTGCAAGAAGCTCCGTGGAAAGCCTTTAACTCATCATTGACCAGAGGTGACTCAACAGCGAGGTTCTGACCTGGGACATGGGCTCATGTTTCTGCTAAGTCTTCTGCATGTATGGGTCAAATTTAAACATATTTATTATTTCATATCCCTCTCTTGTTCATCCCAGGAATGTGGCTTTCCGCCAGGACTGTCATCATGGAAGGCAGGAGTCAAAACAGCACACAGAAGTGTGACCAGTGCCACCACTGCTGGTTATCCCAAACCCTTGTGGCATCATGCAATTAAAGTCATTGCTCTCCTAGTAGTTATGCTAATGTACAGCTTGAGGATGCCTTGGGGTTGCATGTGGCAGAAGGTGCTGTCACTGCAGCCCGACCTGCCCGCACAGCCCCAGGAGAAGCTGGAGGACACATCCCTGGACATGCAGGAACCACACACCCCACAGCTCAGTAAGGCATCAGGATGCACTACACAAAGCATCCCATCCAGCGAGCAGCTTGCAGAGTCCTGGCTGCAGCACTTTGGCTGCTCCAGCCCTTCAGACGCCGCATAGAGAGGATTTTTTTAGTAGGAATAAACCCACAGACTCTTGCTCTTTAAGGACTTGCTTCACTCACTTGGATGAGGAGATGCAGGCGTGAGCTGCAGCTGCCTGGGGACAGAGTGGGCCCTGCTAAACAGCCCCCCAACACCCAGTGCTGGACACATCCTGGTGCCGAGCATCCCTCACTGCTGCCCTGCCCGGGGTCACACATGACTTTATAAGGCACTGAATTAAAAAATCCCAACCAAAGGGAGGGCAGGGAAGCAAGCCTATCTCCTTCCTCCCTGCGCCTGAAGGGGGAGCGTTCTGCTCTAAGATGTTATCGCTCCACTTTTGGCACCCGTCCCCCTCTCGCTGTTTCGCTCAGGGCCCCATATAAGGCCAGATCTCCAAATCCAGGTGCCCCGGCGCTGGGCGGTGTGCGAGCGGGGCCCTCCCCGGCCTGGCCTTTCCCATGAACATTTCCCCAGCCACCCCCATGGCAAATCCCTCGCGCTGCTGGGGAGGGACCACAGCTGCCAAAGGCTGTGGAGGAGAGCAAACACGACCCTCACCCCTCCCAAGCAGCCGTGCCTCGTCCCCTCTGGCAGCAGCTTTGGCACAGTGGTGCAGGCTCATTTGTACCCTGGCCAAGAAACGATGTTTATTCAATTTCGCATAATCTATTTTCCATCGACTCACAATGGTTCTGTTTTTCAACCACAGATGACTTAGCATGGAAACAAATCCCTCTTCAAGCAGGAACCCAGCAAGGCTCTCCTGGGATCTGCGAGACATCCCCAGGTCTGGGTGATTTCTTGTCCATGGCAAAGCAGCCCTCATCTCATAGACAGGTGACTTCAACCCCTCCAAGCCACCTCCCAACCTCCCCATGATCTTCCTCTTTCAAGGCCTTGATGCCATTCAAACTAGGGAACAAAATCCCCTTTGTTACCTTGAAACCAACAGTTTTGGAAAGTTAAAGCCAGAAAAAACCAGAAAACCACCTGGACTGGGACAGCACCCCCCACCCCCCCCCCNGTTCAGGGACACTTCCCGTGAGGACTCCTGAGGTCTGTGAGGACTGAAAAGCCACCCCGTTCCTCCGTGGGCTGTTTCAGGAGTTTATCACCTTTACAAAACACAGGTCTTGGTTCTAAGTGGATTTTATCTGACTTCATTGTAAGGACATAAAAAGAACCAGCAATTTTCTCCAAAGCAGTAAAAGGTCCGTTAGTAACGAGTGTGTTTCCCACAAAGATATTTACACACTGCAATCAAGTCCCTTGTCAATCCTCCAGATAAGCTAAACGGTTTGCACTTTTAAGTTCTCGCTGGAAGGTGTTTGCCCAGCCTCACCATCAGATCTCCCTCCAGCAGCCTTGTTTCCTGCACAACCTCCCACCCCGACAGGCAACGGGGATAAGGGACACGCTCACAACTCTCCCGAGGTCACCCCTTTCACCTCACTGGGACGTTGCATTGAGCAGGGCAACGAGATGTGACCTTTTCCTGAGCTCCTGGTTTGGAAAGCCCTGGTCCTCCATTCAACAAGCATCCCACGGACCATCAAACACACGCTCAGGGGTCTGGGGTATCGCAAGACCCCAGTCCCACCGCTCTGCCCCTCGTCGTCAGTACACTGCATTATCTGACGTCACATTAAATGTTCAAACATATGCATGCGTCTAACTTTACCAGCATTTAATTATCAGTGCCCCCCTATTCTCCCTTCAGCTGATGTCAAGTAACGTGGATTTCATTTACCCAAATCATGCTCTTTCAGAAAACTAGCACAAAATCAACATTTAATCTATCCTCCTGTAATTCCTGTAACAAAGAGAATTACTGGAAATTAATTTCTGTAAGCAAAAGCCAATTCCTTTAAGACTCTTGAATGCACGTTCACCAGACCTGTTAATTTTAAAGTGTTCACTGCTAAGCAAGGTTTTTTAATATCCTCTTGGTTCCTAACGGGCTGGAAAGTATTTCATCACCCACATGTGATGCAAATACATCATCCCGCGTTTTTCCAAATACATGGATTGAAGTGTAGATGTGCAAGCCTCACACATGCAGTAAAGGGCCTTTTTGGAGAACACAGTAAAACCTAATTACCTTTGGCCTCAGATCTGAGCACCCAGACTTAGGCTCCTAAACACATATTTATTTAAGTAATCTAAATAAACATATTTATGCTGACACCTCAATAGGAAAGGCACGATTCTCCAAGGTGCTAAATACCAGCAACATCTGCCAGCTTCAAGGAGATGTGGGCTGCTCTGCTCACAGGCAGACAGCAGTCACCACCAGCATGAAAATGACCCCAAAAGAGTAAAAAAAAAAAAAAAATCCTTAAAAACACGGCATAAGGGATTGCTTCCAGCAAGGTTTCAGGAGTCCCAAGCAAAAACTGAGGGAATGAATACTGTGCTTTGCATCCAGCCCCTCGTGCTGTCCCTGTCCCAAGGGGTGTCTCCATGAGCCAGCCCACATGGTGGCCATGCTGGACCCACATCTCGATGCCCACAAGGGTTACGAGATTAGATATAAAGAAGGAATTTTTTTACAATTAGGGTGCTCAAACACTGGCACGGGTTGCCCAGAGAGGTGGTGGGTGCCCCATCTCTGGAGACATTCACGAGGTCCCTGCCAATGGAACGGGGGTTGGACGGGGTGACCTTTAGAGGCCCCTTCCAACCCAAATCATTCTGTGATTCTATTTTATGACACGGATCAGCCGGCGCCTTGTCACACCAGGGAGAGAAAGGAGCGATTTGGTGCAGCCCTGATGGATGGGATGTCACGGGCAGGGACAGCTCTCCCGCAGCCCCACGGGGCACCATGGGGCGAGCAAGACCCAAGGGCCACCTGACCCAAGCCTGGTGAAAGGATTTGTGCGGGAAGGCAGCGCCGGGATCTTCCAGCGACCTCCTTTGAACTGTTAATCAAGCACAATCTTGCAGAATAATAGCCTGGTTATTATTGCCTTGTTTGCATAACAAAGAGGCCCAATAAAACTGATTTGACTGTGCTCAGAGGGGGTGTGAAAGATCAGCCCTGAGAAAAGAGCTGCAGGAATGCAGCAAACTGCTCCAAAGCCTCAACCCAGGAAGAAAGACAATGCAATTTGCCATCAAGAAAAGCCCAATAGACCAATAAATTACCCATGTGCAAAGGGATTAGATCAGGTTTCAGTTGCACTGAAGTGGGGGGAGGACCGGGAGGAGGGAACTGAAGGAGAAAAATAAACCTGACTCTCTTAAAGAGCTGGGGCTCATATTTTGCAAGGGTGTGCGTGGGGAGGTTGGCTCGGAGGGGCCACCTTCCACGCTGGGGCCGGGCTTATGTGCTCATTTCCACCGGCAAAGGCAGCAGATGCATTAAATCCAGGCAAAGGCCCTACGTGTGTACGATAAAGTGACTCTAGATGAACCCCAGAGCACACCTCAAACCATGCAGCTTCATTTAACCCAGCCCTTGTCCTGCTCAAGAGGATGCTGGGGGGAAGGAGAAACCAGTTCCTTGAAGTCGGAAGAGGGACACAGAAGGAGCTTTCTCGTTTCAGTCTGTGTCAGTCGCTAAAGCATCCGGAGGACCTGCCGCGGCCAACTCCTTTCTGTCCTCAGCACCGAGTTCACGGCCCCCCATCTCTCCTCTGCAGGCGTCGCAGAGACACGGGGCAAGTACAGGCAGGAAACCAGCAGAGTCAGTGTCTTCACCGGCTACAGCACAAACTGCTGCACGCTGCCGAAGGAGCCCTTGATCGCTCCTGTCACTTAGTCAGCTCTTTTGGCTCCAGACTCAGCTTACGGCTGACCCGGCATGCTCCGCGCCAGCCAAGGCAGCTCTCCCCAGCCCCCAGCCAGCACTGCTCCTCCAGGCTCACCTCGGCATCCCTGCGCAGGGAGAAGGGCGAGCAGGCACCAGCCACGGAGCTGCCAGCCAGGGCCGTGCTGCTCTGAGAGCTACCAGCAAGCCTTGGGGACTTGAGGAGGCATGATGGGCTGAGAGGGGGAACCAGCGCAACAGACAACGCCGCAACGGAGTCACAGACTTTGTTCTTGAATCTTCCTTCCTCAGGCCTCAGCGCTGCCTTTGCCGCAGCTGTTGAGGTCTTGCCTGCTCAGAGGAAGCGGTGCCAGTGGGTGGTTCAGAAGATGGAGGTTTTGCTCCTTCAAGAGCTGGTGGATGGAGGAGGAGGAGGGAGGGAAGCGATAGGGCAGTGATCTCCTCTGACTCTTTGTCTCCGGAAGGGCACTAACAAAACAAAGCTGCCTCTCCAGCACAGTGTGCTTCCGGGCTGGGAAGGTGTTCTGGAGCTGCACACCTGACTTCTCCCGTTGGGAGTGCACCCGGACACTTTCACCAACAGTTCCCAACAGCTGGTAAATCTCCTCAGGCAAACGGCCCAGTCTAGAGATGAGGACACTGAAGGATGTGAAGGCTTTCACCCAAGATGAGCCCCATGGGAAGAGACATGAATTTGCACTCTCATCCCTTGCATGAAGCATCACCCTCACCTTCCTCCTCAGCCACCACCACCCATGTCCCACATCCCTCTGGAGCAGCGGTGCCCGGATAAGGTCACCTCTGCCAGCCACCCCCACTGCCGAGTGTTTCAGGTTTCCAGCAGACATCACTCTCCCCACGCCAAAGCTGTTTTCCCAGGGTGCCTTTGAAGGCAGCGCTGCCACCCACCAGTGCCTGGGGGCCCCCCAGGTGTGGCAGCAGGTCCCTCGCCCTCCTCCCCCTCGCCCGGGCAGCGGCAGGGGTTGGCAGGGAAATGCTTTCTGCTCACAGGTGTGGATTCCCTCTAGGAATAATCATCCCCGCTGTGCTCTTGTGAAATTTCAACCCTTCAAACGCAGAGGTAAATGAGATACAAAACGAGGAGATGGAGAAAAGCCCGGAGCACATAAATCTGGATGAGGCAAATTTATACAATTAGATGTCTGCCAAAAAATTGCGGCATCTCAATCGGAGGCGTTGGCTTGCGCAGGGTGTGGGGTGGCAGCTGCCCGGCTGGAAGGCAGCAGCCCCACAAGCCCATCAAGACACCTGACTGATGTTGGAGCCCCACCTGGGGATGCAGGGGACCTTGTGGATCCTTTCCTGCAGGCTGGGCTCCCACCCAGCACCAGACTCCCTCCCCATCACTCATACCCCATGGAAGCCACAGTATCTGTTCATCCTTCACAGCCACAGACCTTCAGAGGTTTATTTATTTTTAAATGCTGCCTCTCCTGGACTCAGGTTTTAATTTTGAGAGGAAAAAGTAACTTTCTAACTGGAACCCACTCCCACTGCTCCCCCACTCCTATCCCAGTGATGCTTTCTCATCACTGTGGGCTGGCAAAGTTCAGAGTCATGTCCTGCCACATTTCCTTGTCATCTCAGAAAGGGCCAGCTGGAGTGTGTCACACAGCAAGAGAAAAAGGTAGCTTGTCCAAAACCCAAAATGCCATAGATGATTACTAGGGCTTTGGGGACCAAAGTCAACAGCTGTCCAGGAAGGAGAGGAAACCAAGGGAAGAGAAAATTCTTTGGCCTCAAGTGAAGCTTGCTCTCTGCCTGACCCATAAAACCTGTACGTCAGGGACAGCTCTGCTTGCTGGGAACTGAATGGCCAAACACTTCTGGATGCTCACACAGTGCCAAGTGGGACTTGCCACCCTTCTGAAGGACCTGCTGTCCCTGCAGCTGTGGGGGCATGAGACCCTGGCCACCCCACACACCACGGCCAGGCTGTCAGACAGAGCGGCTCAGTCTGCGCCTACCAGGGCTGTGTGTGTGTCGGAGCCAGCTTGTTCTCCGCAGTGAGAGCCCGATGACTTCATCAAGGGGATGGCATCTGGTTTTGCAGTTGGCTATAATTCAATTCTCCCCCTTGCTGCAGGAATTTCAGCTGGTGGAGCAGTGATTTACTCAGCCGGGCTGCACTTGAGTGCAAAGCAATCTTGAGGCTACAATCGAACGCGCTGTTATTTTGAGAGCTCACGGACAAGGGAATAAATATCCTCTTCTTTTCATCCCAGTAGCTGCCAAGTGCAGGCTACAGAGCTTTTTAAAGGCATTTAGGAGCTCTCCTCTAACAAGGGCACTCTGGATGCTGTGCATGGTCAGGCAGGACCCTGCCTGCACAGCTTGCTCCTGATCTGTGGCATCAGGATGGGGGTTGCCGGGACAGCCAGAAAGAGGCCAAGGCACCCCCTCACCTGCCCCACCACAGCTGCATCTGCAAGCAACCCCCATCCTCCCCAAAACCCCTTCCCCATCATCCCAGCACACATCACTCCTGCATTCCAGCAGCCCTGAGCTCACCCCAGCCCCCTTCAAACCACCTGGGACCCTGAGGCTCATTTGGTCCTGGGTTCCTACACTCCCCCTTACTCCAAGCTTGGTGTCTGCTCCAGCAGGAAAAGCAAATCAAACCAAATCAAACTCATCCAGATGGATCAAAAGCCCTCATCTTTGACCTTTTTCGCTGTCTCACCAATGCTTATCCCTCGGGAGCAGTAGGGCTTGGCTGTGGGTTCCCCTGAAGGACTGACAGGCTGAGGAGGGGCTGGCTTGGGCCACACACTGCCCTGCCAGAGCCTACAGATGCTTTATGGGATGTGCCCATCGGGGAGCCAGAAGAGAAACCACAAAACTCATTGTCACTGGGGCCGCAGCCTGGCTCTCCAGGGACAGCAGGTCAGTGCAGAGCCCAAGAAGAGCCCCCAGGTCAGGAAGTTTTTATGGTTGCCCAGCCCTGTAAGCACTTTCATGTGCACATCCGACTCAGCACAGCTGTCCAGGCCACAGAGAAAGAAACCTCAGCTGTTCCCATGATAAACCCAAAGTCGCTCTTTTTATCACCTTGTTCCCACTAACCAAGGGCCAGGAATTTCACGATTTTCTGTGGAAAAAAGCAACCTATCCACCCCATCTACATTAAAAACAAGGTGCCTCCTTCCAGCCCCACAACGTGCCTTGCTGGCAATAGCAGAGAACTCCCTGTTCCATGTACGAGACCAGCTCCAAGCTTGCAACAAAGCAGGGAAGCCAAAATATTTCCAGGTTTACGTTTGAATCCCTCCCTTCTTCTCTGCCCTGACAACATCCCGCACAGGCGCGTTCCTCCCCGGCCTCCACCTTCCCCAGGATGGGCTCTCTGTTTGCAGCACTGGGGGAGTATTTTAGCAGCCTCTAAGCCCTCCATCTCAATTTTGGCGTAATGCTGCCATCACCTCCCTGCTGCTGAGACGAAAGCCATTTATTGACTACTCTGCTACATCTCCAACAGGATTGGATCCTTATCTGGAGTCTACTGTGCTGCCTGGATGGACCAAGAGCAGAAAACTCCAAATTTTTACGGAGGCATGAATGTATTACAGCCAAAACGGCCAAGATGGGAAAGCCAAAGCAAACCTCAGCCTGACACACCTGGGACAAAAACACCCAGGGCCAGATTTTGGAAGTACAAAGGGATTTGCAAGAAAACTCAGCACAGCCTGTACTGGGAGCCGCAGGCGTGGGTCACCCAGGAGATCAGCGTCTCAGCTGGGAGAGGACCCGTGAGCATCCAACACTGGCACTTGGCACAAGCTCCAAGGAGAATTTCTGCCAAGGAAACTGTCAGCAGCAGCCTGCTCTGCCCAGACCTCCTTCCACAGCTGCCCCACGGTCACCCTGACCCACGGCCAGAGGACCCAGCCCAAGGGCACTGGACGGTGGGGGCTGCCCAGGAGGCAGCAGGGCGAAGCCATCGGTGTGAGAGCAGCACAAGCGGGAATCCAGCCCGGGCTGTGAGCGTAGGGGGGTTAAGCAAATAAATAAATAGGGCAGGACTCGGCGAGGCACTCACTGATCTGACACGCCGAGCGCCCGCTTGGGCAGCCTCCAGCGGCCCTGCTCACCTGGGGCTCCCAGGAGGGGTGCGAAGCCTCCTTGGTGCTGGGAACCTGCTGGGAACCCACAGATTCCCAGGAAGCATAGGGAAAAAGGGGCAAAAGGATATGGCAGGGAATAAATCCCCCCTTTTTTCTACCTTCCCACCCAAAAAGATTTCAAAAAAGCCCCCAGTCTGCTCCCAGCCCTGGGCACGGGGAGCCCCGTCTCCGCCTGCACCCCGCTCCCGCGGGCTCTGGATCGCCTCGTTCTGCCAGTTCTTTGCACCTTATTTGACTGCTGAAGGGAGAATCAAACAAAGCAGCCAGCCAGATCTCCTATCAAGTTCTTTCTTGCACCGTAAATCTCACAGCCTCGACGCTTTGCAACTCAACCGCTCTGAAAAGGGCGTTAAGCAACACATATGGGAGCAGCTCCAGAGTTTCCAGAAAAAACAGGGGGTTCAGCTTCCAGCCTGCTGGGGAGTTTCACGGGAAAAGTGGGGTCCAGAGAGACACCTCAGCGCTAAGGGCAGCACTGAAAAGGTTTTCCTGGAAGAGGGCGAAGAGGGCAAAGATAGGAGGAAGGGCGTAAAGCAGTTATTTATTTCCTACATGTGTGTGCAAGACTACTTCACCTACGGTTATGCAAAAGAAAGGCAGAGGCGATTTAAAAATTAATAAATTTTAAAAAAGAAAAAGGAAAGTTTTACTAAACTAAAAAGAGAGATAGGGAGATTTAAGCCTTAGAGCTTTTCTTTCTCCCTCCTGCTTTCTCTCCTTTTTTCCCCCCCTTGCAAGTGAAAAAAAAAGAGGTAAAGAAACTGGAGAGTTTTGGAAGGAACAAATCCGCCTCTGTGGACTGGGTTTCCCCTCCCCCAACAAAAACAAGCACTCAGGGCTTGAAGGAATTTGCAGGCAGAGATCTGCCAAAAACATTGTGAAAAACTATGGGGGATTCATTGGAAACAGATGGCGTTTTCAGCTGTAATTCTGAAATTCTCCCCTTTTCTGACACAATACAAACAGCGGGGCCGGGNAGCGACCCCCCCGAGCCCCTCCGCGACCGCTCCCTGGCTCTGCTCTCCCCAGGGGTTCGGAGCGAGGACCCCACTGTGCTCTCACGGCAGAAATTTGGCATCGGGGTGTTCATGTGTGGGTGCAGCCCGCCGGTGTCCCCCCCTTCCTTGCACGGCACCCGGGAAGGGGAGAACAAGGTAACCTGGCGCTGTCAGGAACACCTCCCAGCTGCCTTCGCCGCTTTGATTTCCACCATCTCCTTCCTTGTGGGATGAGGAGCGGGGAGACAAAGAAGATGAGGTCAAGGAAAAACACCCACCGCGACTGCTTGGGGAACGGGGATCTGGGGGGGCACGCACCAAAACTGAGCCCCACTTGCTTATTTTAAACATGTGGCAAACTGCTGCGAGGAGAGGGAGAGGGAAAGAGGCCCAGGGACAGGGGAACGGAGGCGGCGATCCAAGGGCTGCCAGAAACACAGGGAAAAAGTCTGCAAAATAAAGAGGCTGTTCCTTACCTGAAGGGAAGATGCAGAGAAAGACAGGGAGGATTTGGAAAAGTCCCAGGGCTGTGGATCCTGCCCCTCTCCCCATACCCATCCATCCAGCTCGAGCTTTAACCACTATCCTCTCCCTGGAAGAAGAGTTTAAAAAGGGGAAAAAAAAAAAAAAAAAAAAAAAGGAAAAGGGAAGAGAGGAAAAGGGGGGAAAAAAGGGAACAATAAATCAATCGAAAGCAAGAACTAGGGGGGAAAAAAATGAAATCAAAAGCCCCACATGGCTCCGCGGAGCGCGGCACGGACGGGCGGCCCCAGCTCCGGGCTCTGCACTGAAAGATTACACAGACTTTTTCTCCTTCTTCTCCTCCTCCTCCTCTCCGTCCCCTCCCATTACAGCCCAGCCCTAACCATCAATCATCCCGCTGCCTCCCAATGCCTGCATCCTCCTCTGCGCCTCCTCCTCCGAGCGCGCCCGCCTCCCCGGCCATGCTGCGGGAAGGGGCGGGAGCGTCCGCGGCCATGCGAGGCAGGGAGGGAGGGGATGGGGAAAAAGAGCCGGGGAGAGCCAGGCGAGGGGGTTATAGCTGTGGATGGAGCCAGCAAGCTCTCCCGTGCCCCGTGGGAATGGGGTGGTGGTGGTCCCTCGCAGGATGGGAAGCGGGAAGGGCTCTTGATGTCTGCCCACCGTCACTCATCGCAGCTCGGTGGCAGTTTGGGAGAGGAGCTTCCTCCCACCCCATCGGGTCTCAACACCCACTGTGCCCTCCCTGCCCTTATCCCATGGGCCTACCAAGATCGCCCAAAAATTAAGCAATTTGGGGTAAAGGGGCTGTCGTACAGCAGTGGGGGGAAACTGAGGCAGGGAGGCTTTAGGCAGCTGGTGCGGGGTAGGGGTTGTGACAGCGACACTTAGGTCCTTCCTCTGGGGAATGGCGTCCCCTCCAGCACATGGGGCTCCTCCACATCTTACCAGCCCTGGCACCTTGGCAGGTGAGAGTTTCACAACGGTTCCGGGTCATTCACCGCCACCTGCACTGGCACTGGCAGCGGTGAAGTAACCCCAGGTGACTCAGAAACAGCAAGTCTCATAGATCCTTGTCATTAGACTGGCAGTCCTTAGGTAGGGGGACGACTGTCAGGTACCCCAAATCCAGCTGCCAGCCCACCAAGGACTGGTGGAGATGACTAAACAATACCTACACTGTCTCAGGACCTCCACCAGTGCCTCATCTGCACCACCAGCCCATGTGCAGACCTGGATGTTCAGCTTTCATTGGGGGAAAGTCTCACCAGTTATGTTGGTAGGGTTGCCTTGGGGTCTCACTTTTAAGCCTCCCTTAGAGACAGTCTGGGCAATCCCAAGCAGGCAGCAACCCTGGGAGAACCCTGCCTGCTTGCAGACCATCAGATGGAGCAGCAGCTTGGAGCAGGCCTTTACCTGCTGTGTTTCAAGATCCTGCTCCTTTCCACCTCCTGCAATGCCACAGCGTGCGGAGGTGAGCAGATTGGATCTGCATCCCCACCATCCCAGGGGTCTGCTCCACCCGTGAGAGGGCTAGGCCAGGAGGAAGGCATCCACTTAGCTTGGATCTCTTAAAAATTTCCCTTGAGGGATGTTTTAGCCACAGTGAACTAAGACTACTTCTGAATGAGGGTGCCCACAGGTGTAGGCTTTAATAACTTCCCTGTTTTGGATCATTAGCTATCCTTTGATGGCATGTCCCCTTGCCATCCTGATGTTTCATCTCCTTTCTTTTGGGGTTCTTATACAAAGAATAAAAGGGTGCTGGTTGTTTTACACTACCCTTCTCCCAGCTCTGTAAGACCATGGGTCTTTCCTCCTGCAGGTTGATACAGGCCTGGGATACTCCTTGACATTTCTTCTAATTATTCTTGGAAACCTCCTCTTCTAGCTCATAAACATCCTTAAGGATGCTTTTTGCAGTGACAATAGCTTAAAGTCTCTAACAAGAGTTTGTGATCTCATCCCTGTTACAGAGTGAATCTTTGATCCAGTACAACAAATATCCCATGGAAAGAGGAAGATGAGATGGGAATAAATATCCAAGAAGCAGAGATATCTCATAACACCTATCTATTTCCCCATGAGGGGAGTGAGCCCCCATGCCTTCAAACAAAGGAGGAGCTTCTCTGGGGCTTTATCCAGGCTGCAACAGGAATTAAAACACTGAAGCTTTTCCATCTGGGACCCAGATGGGATCCAAAAATCCTGTGGCCTTGCCTGCCTAATGGAATATGTGTCTTGGTCCTACTGGTCCTAGAGCTGCACTCAGACGGTGTCCACTAAAGTCAGAGGGAACTCTGTGAGCAGAGGAGCTGCCAGAGTGGGCAGAGCTGGGCAGGAGATGAAAGCTGGCAGGCCGGATCCAGACCTGTAGCAGAGGCAGTGTGGGAGGAACGCCGACTCGAAGCACCTCTTTGTGGGGGATGTCAAACAGGGGCAAATATGTCCAAACCCTGCCAGCTGCTCCTACCACCCAAGAAGAAATGCCGGCTGATGGGATCTGTAGGCAGCTGGAGCTGGAAGGGGCCTGGGGGGAGGAGAGAGAGGGTCTGTGAGCTGGGGAGAGCCCAGGAAAAGGAGGGGGGAGATCCAGGGGATGGGGTTTCAGACCTCAAATCCCTTCCTCTTGCTTACACCTTCTCCTCTTGCAATGTGACTTTTGCTTTTATTTCAAAATGAAAAACATAGTTTCTGCTGTTATCCTGACTGATGACATCTAACATGATCTGTTTAACTAAAAAAGCCCATCTGAATTACCAACTTTTAAAACCCAGCTGTTAAATAGCTGCTGCGAGGCTGCTTTGATGGTTTGACCTAAAGCACCACTTTGGTATTGCCGTTTTGGGGCAGGCTGACACATTGCAACGATAGCCTGAAATCCAGTTTGAGGCATTATAGTTAAAATAAGACCCTTGATGGAAATTCTTCCTTTGGTGTAGGGAAAACTGTGCTGCCATAAAGCAATGGTTGGATGCCCCTGGCTCCAGTTTGTAAAAATTTCTCCTTGCTTTTGCTCCGTTGCATCATGCATTGCAAATGGGATTGCTGTTCTTGGCACCGATCAAAGCAGCGGATTTCGCTGGAGAAAACAACAGATGTGTCCAAACCGTAACTTCAGGGAGGAAAAGGCCCCAAATAAGGTGTGTTTCTGAAATCCTGCTCCCCCCTTACACATTTTTGAAATAAACTTCACCTTTCTGTCTAGCTGAACCAAAGATCTGGACTTTAAATCGCCTACTGAATCAGAGGCTGTGTGAAATTCGGATCTCTGCCTTGCTTAATGGGGATATTTAGGCTTGGAAATGTGGAGCAACTGCTTTTCCCCCAACTTCCTTCCTTCTCAAAGCCCATCCAGGACTCCCTGTTTAGGCAGCACCGAGCCCCATGCTCCTTGCAAACAGAACGTGGGAAACCACCCACCACTGAAATGCAACCACTGCAGCTCAGCTCCGGGGCACAGGCACCTCCGTGGTCATCTGCACGTTGATTCCCGTGTTTGGTGTCGTTGTGGAGGGGTGACATGCAAATCACAGCCTTCTCCGAGGTATTTAGAGGATGCTGGGGGAGTCACAGTTCCCATGGGACACTCAGCTTCGATCACTAGGCTGAACTTAGCTTTTCTCTGCCCTACGTCACACTGTGCGTGGCTGTGGGCTTCAGCGAGGCTGAGTGAATGGGGCTGATTTGAACCCAGAGGTTTGCAGATGAGAGCTCCCCTTACAGCCTTCCTAATGGAATCATTCACTACCTGTAATTATATGGCTAAAATAGTAAACATGGGTATTTCTGAGGGCTGCAGCTAGTAGTTAGAGGAATGGATGCCGGGGCTCCTGGTCTGCTCCTGACTCTCCCATGAACTTTCTGTGTGGCCACTTTTCACACCACTATCTCCACACTCGTGCCTTTGCCTGCTCTGCCTCAGGACACGGTGTTAAGCTCATGGCCTGTCTGGGATAAGCCATAATCACTCCTGCAGGAAGCTAATCCTGAAGTGCTCTGCAGGGGTATGTGCGTGTGTGGGGTGAGCAGCAAAAAGCAAGCTGCTCCTTAAAGGAGGAAGAAAGGAAGTTTGGAGTGGAAACCCCCAGGTTGTTGTCTGGAGAACAACAACTGATCCCAAAATGTTTGTGGAAATAAAGCAAACACTTGTGCTCTGAACAATTCCCTTACTAAAGAAAAAAAACTTCTGAATAAGAACCAAATAAACCCCAATATCTTTAAGCAGTAACAGCCACCTCTGATGTCTGCAATTAATTTAAAGACCTTCCTTTTACTCATCGTTCCATTTTTTATCATTTTGCAATTTCCCTGGCTGACCCTGAGCTCTGCACCCGAAGCTGACGAATACGCATCTAAACCCCCCTTCCCTACCAATGTTTCCTTGCAGGTAGAGCAGGAAAATGTCCCCCCAAGATCTCCTTAGTGCCCTGCACTGAACTTTGGCAGTAGCTGGATGGGGCAGGCAGAGGGGATAGCACAGAACTGGGCTTTGAAGAGTGCCCCACTCCTGCGTAGCAAAGTGCAGAGAGGAGTTTGTTGGTTTATCTAAATCCTCCTTCCCACAGCTGCCCCCGTGAACATCAGTCTCACCAACCTGGCTGTGTAAAAAGAGGCCAGTTGTTAAAAGTGGAAAAAAATACAGCTTTGTGCCACCAATAAATAACATGTAAGAACCCTTTGTGGACCTGCATCCTTGCATCTGCAGATTAACCGATTATCAGCAGCCCCCACTGAAGTCACAGTGGGTAACCCTCTCTCCTCAAATTGCCCGCTTCAAGCCCACAGCCATAAAAATCACCTCTAAATGCTGAAAAACAGCCAGGCTGTACAAGGGGAAGGGAAGATGAGCTGGTGGAAAACTTCCAGACTCACCCATGACAGAAAGCAAAACAAGCAGGGATATTTTAAGGCAGATAGAGTTCATCACATCAACTTTTTTTTTGACTGGTGACATTCATTTGTGTCTCTCCCTTTCCCTTGCTTGCAAAGCCCCCGGGGTGGTGAGGCCTGATTCCTACACATGGGAGCATGTAACCATCCCTTGTTCAGCAGTGTTTGGAGGGCTGGCTGGAATTCACCATCTGTATATTTAATTCTCTGCAGGGAGCTGGTCTTCCTGGCCCAGTCTCCTCTTTGGGGTAAATATCAAGCAATATCTCTGTAGTGTATCTTCTTCACATCTGGGCTCCCCTCTAAGCAAAAACAGAAGATGGGCTGGGAGGTTCCCAAGAGCAAGTTCAAATGGCCAAATATCAGCTCAGCAGAAAAGATGGATAAATCTGAACTGCCAAAAAATGATCAGAATCATAGAATCACGGAGTGGTTTGAGTTGGAAGGGGCCTTAAAGATCATCTAGTTCTGATCCCCCTGCCATGGGCAGGGACACCAGAAGAATTGCAGAGACCTGAGTGTTTATCAGCAGAGACAGAAGCCAGTCTGTGTAATAGGACAATCTTTCTCTGTTGCTTTTAAAAGCTCCTGACATCTCGAGAAAGTGCAAACATAGCTTACTAATTCCCCTCCTCTGACTGACAGGTCAGCTAAGGACATCTCCTCGATCCTATTTAAAGGTGGGAGATGGCATCGAGTGTTTGCAAGTCTACATCTGCAGCCCTTTGAGCCAGGGGTGTTTGAAGGATCCTCTGGAAAAAGCTCTGTGAAACCCAATCACCTTTCCCAGGTCTCCTTTTGTCAGTTCCTGACAGCAGTGGCCAGAAATAAAACCCAACACAGGATGCCTTTCCTGCGTTCTCAGATGTGAAACACTCAGTGACAGTGCCCTCAGCTGATTTAAAACTTTGTCCTGAATATCTGGGAAAGAGACATTCCTTGTTATGTGCAAAAAAAACCCCAAATCCAAACAACTTTAATCCAGCACTTCTGTGAGTATTTTGGCAAACGAAAATGGGAGTTTTTGTGGAGGGGGACCATCTTGAGTTGGCACTGGGAGTCCTCCCGGGTGTGCCTGGCTCGGGGCTGGGCTAGGTTAGGGTTGGGCTGGGATTAAGGCTGGGACTGGGGCTGGGACAGGAGCTGGGACTAAGGCAGGATTGGAGCTGAGCTGGGACTGGGGTGAACTGGGCTGGTACTGGGCTGGACTGGGACTGGGCTGGGCCGGGGCTGCGGCCCCACTGGGTGGTGCTGTTATCCCTGCGCCGCCTGCGAAAGTATCCAGTTTATAAAATAAATGCAATCCAACGCCGCCTTAAACCACATGACATAACAGCAGCTTGCGAGCTCCCATTAAAATCTCAATTTGGGGAAATTGATTCTACCTCTGAGCAATTGCGATGCAATTACTCCAACAGGCAGCAATCAAGAATCACATCAAAACAACACCAAACTTTCATCTCCTGCCTCTCAACCACCACCACAACAAAAAGCACCTGTCTTGCAAACGCAGCCCGGTTTCCATAAATATATATAATTTTTAGGGAGGGCAACGTGCATGTCCCAGAGTGGAAGCCAGCTTGGACAGGGGCTGCTCTGGCTGGTGCGCCTGAACTGTCCTGTCTGGGGGTTGTATTCTGTCCTCCCCATCTCCTGGAGGAGGTTTTGGGCTATTTACGGACGCAGGACATCAGGAACAAAGTCGCTCCCCCTGCCCAGCCACGCTCCAGCTGCCCATCCTCTCCCTGCGCACAGATGTGCCCATCCCTGCCGTGTCCCACATCTGTCCAGCTGTCACCCCTCACCTTCCTCCCCTCGGAGCTCGTAAGCCCCCCAGCGCTTTGCAACCAGGCGAGTTCAGGGAGAGCTTTTTGTCCCCGCTCCGGTCTCCATAACCGCGATCAGCCCCGGGATGAGCTATCCAAGGAAAAGGGGGAAATATTGGGGAGGATGTTTACAGTTCTCATCAGTGGTCTGCAAGGAATTACTCGATTGACTTAGCGCAGCAGGGAGCAGCTTTAGTGGCAACCATCAGAAGGGAGGATAAATGAATAACCGCATGCACGCCAGCTAGCGCCGAGCCGGGCAGGGAGCGCTGGGCAGGGAAAATGGGAAGAATCGAGGTTCCTTATAAAAACGGCCGGGGAGGGGGGAGGCAGGCGGGGACCGGGAGCCTCAACAGGTCCGGAGGAGGAAGGGCCATGCAGGGAGCCGGGGGACATGCGGCCGGGGGGGCCCCCAGCCCCCGCCCCGCTTACCTTGGCGGCCGCATCAGCCTCTCCAGCCCCGCGGGGGTCGGTGCAGGCAGCGGCGGCTTTTTTTATATATTTTTTTTTTT
>VXAD01012713.1:0-19345 GCA_013399195.1 Dicrurus megarhynchus
AGGGCCTCAGCACCCTCACAGTTCCAAACTTCTAATCTTAAACCTACCCTCTTTTAGTTTAAAACCATTAGCCCTTGTCCTATCACAACAGGCCCTGCTAAAAAGCCCGTCCTTATCTTTCCTATAAGCCCTCTTTAAGGCCTCTGTACTGGAAGGCGGCAGGGCCTTGTTTTTCTCCAGACTGAATAATCCCAACAACAATCCCTCAGCCTCTCCTCGCAGGAAATGTGTCTGTCTTTCAATCGCTCTGTCTTTTCTATATCCAGGGAATTTAAAGATCAGCATCAGTAACTTCAGCAAAAAACGTATCCTTCTTTACTTGAATGATGGAGACATAAGTTATCTGCTGTTTATCTTTGACTGTGTTCCTTTCCACCAGATTCCCCTTTAAAAATCCTTGGGCTTAGTGATGTTTAATCAAATCCTATTTTTGGAGGAATAACATTTTGGGTGACTTACTATGGTAAGTCCACATTGTTCATTCAAAAAGGATCCTTTAAAAAGTTGTCTATATGATATTCATGGTATTCATTATTCTTCAGTTTAGTCCAAAAAAGGAAGCAAATCTGTTGTGAGGCATCGGCAAGCCCAGGATGCACACAGCTGAGAGGAAAGCAGGTCGTTCTCAAGGACCTGCTTGTGGAGAGTTTCATAAAACACACATTTCTAATTGTGCATGCTGTCAGTGAAAAGGTTTTTTGAAGAGAGTTTTCCTGTCTCTTGATTAGTTGTATGTTGCGAGCAGCTTAAGTTAACATGCTGAGTATTATCATTCATGCCAGTTTCTCCTGTGCCACAAACAGTACTTGTAAAGAAGAAATTAGGTGGATAATTGTCTGGCAAGTTCTCTCTGCTAACTAGACTTCCCATCCATTATGTGCTTTACTGACTCTATTATTACCCACTGGAATATACTTTCAAACCAATTTTTTCAGGATGCAACTTGATCAACTGTTTTCATTACCTTCACTCCTGGTGCTTATCTCCTACAGTTCATAAAACATCTATTTGGATGGGTACAGCTCTGTTCTCTCAGCTCTTCAGGGGTATTGTATGACTGTCTTCAATTCCCCCATTTTCTTCTCACACATATTTGTGTGGTGATTTCATCAACCCTCAGCTTCAAAGCTTGCCTGTGCTCAGATGTTCTTCAGGTCTACCTCTCCATTTCTAAGCACTTTCCTATCACATAATGTTGCTTCATTTCCTTTTGAATATCTTCTTCACCACAGTCCTCCCAGTTGCTCAATCCTGTAATAACATGCTGCTTCATTCATCGAGTGTTCATATTTCACTGCTTCATGCAAAACATTCCCTAATAAGATTTCTAATAAACATGTTTGTTCTTTCCCCACAGCTATGACTCTCTAAGGTCACTCCCCAGCCCTGACTGTTGTAACATTTTCCACAATTTACATGATCTGGAATTTCCCTCTCCCTTCTCCCCCCAGTTTATATAAAATATATTTGTTGTCTCATGTTCATAGCCTGGTGATTTGACTGGATCCTTCCATTGTCTCTGTCACGTAATTTGATCTACTAAACACTACTTTCCACCTCCCCTTACTTGGGCGTCCTTAGCTCACAGTGAACCACCTTAAACTTGACCTTTTTGGAGATGCTACAGGCCCTGCAATTCTGATTGGAGTCACCCAGAGCTCTAGGGGAACCCTGCACACTATGTAGGAAAAATGCTCCAAACCGAAAGACAAAACCAAAATGTGACATTTTCCAGTATTCCAAATCCCAAAGAGAATCCCTGAGGACAAATTTAACAAGCAATTGTTTGTGTCAGACAATATGACAACTATTGAGCAAACAGCTGTTGCTCCAGATGGAATATGTATGACAGCTGGTGGCTCCAGGTGCATCGCTCTGGAATAAATCAACAGAGCATTGGCATGTTGGTTTATTCCTGCCTGTCTTGATGGCATTTAAGCCAATTTCTTTGGTGTTCTGCTCTCAATCCTTAAGAAACAATTTTTTGCACAGTGGTGAATTAATGTGTTGAAATGTAAGTAATACGGAGAAGACTTAGAGTGAATCTTGACAAGAATTTAGGGACACAGCCTAATATAATTCTATGAGCACGTTCAGCCTGATTTTTTAAACCACCATTACAGGAGATTCTCACATTTCCTGTACTTTGTTCTTTAGATATACTGAAGTGGTACAGAAGCAAATAGAGCATTTTACCTGAAGATAGCTTATCTGTATCTTCATTTTCCTGATTGGGACACTGTGCCCAATGTCTGAAACAATGTCTGAACCTTTTAGAGGACATTGTCCACTTTCTGAGAACTGAACAAGAATCTATAGTAAACCCCACCTATGTCCCTAAATAAGTTGGATGTATTTGGCTGAAGGTTTAAATGTGTGACGTTCTGCTGCCTATTACCAGTACCCTGAGTCCTCCTGTTACCTGATCTGTTTTAGTGCCTAAAAGGAAATAATCTCTCATTATCCCTACAAAATAATCTTGAAATATAAATCCAAAGGTTGTCTAGGAAATCTCTCATGTTTCTGACTCCATTGGTTTGGTCTTCTTTCTGAAAAGAATCTTCATGTCCTTAAACCTCTTCACTAGAGAAAAGCAACATGGAGAAATAGTATTTTTAAAGATGACTATCCCTTTTCTCGCTTTGATGTAAACTCTGAAGGAATGCAGAAAAACAATTTTTAAAATGTCATAGGGCTTGTTTTTTTTCTGAGTATTCGCCTTTCTTGTCTGTTCAGTGATAAAATCATAAAGGTCCTTGTAAATCACTCAAAGCTTGTGTTCCCCCACTACTTACTACTGTGTTTTTACAATATATTGCTTATTGGCAGACTAGTGCAATCATGGGAGTTAATAATCAGCTTTAGGGTTCTTTGGTGAATCAGTATTTACACTGCAGCAATGCAGAGCTTGTTATTAATAACTGCAGTGGGAATGGGAGTTCATCCTACTGAGTGTTTGGTAAATGCAGTACAAATGTTGCAGGAAGATTCCTGTGCTTTCCATTATAAACGATCTATTCCAAAGGATGTAACTTGTCAAAGAAAAATAGATTAGGCTGTTACAGATGAGATTATACGCTGACCTAGCTTTGGTTCTCATCTATTTCGGTCTCTATTTCTACCTCTATTTGGGTAAATAAATAGAACCTGTGAAAGAGTAAAGGTAAAAAGGAAACTTGTGTGTGGGCTTGCTCTTCAGCCTTTCTTTTCATCTTTGGGAACAAACATCACTGCTTTAATGGCTATTCCTTCAAATGATAGGAGAGATGGGAGCCTTCACAATCAGGTCTTATATTTTACTTTTTTTAGCTGAGGGCTGAGAATATTCAGGAAAAAGAATAGTAGGTGGTGCCCTCCATGCAAGTCTTCACTAGCAAAGGTGGCAGACTCACTGTTTTGTCACTGCAGGCAACCTTTGGGGACATCTGGGAGTTCTGGAATCCCCATGGCTGTCCCCATCTACACTGACAACTTCAAAGGAAGCACAATGTGGGGGTTCCAATGTAAAGAATGGACATGCAAAGAAACATGTATGTAACATATTGGGATTATCTGTTTGGAAAATGTTTATCTTCTGCCCACGAATTGTGAGTTATTAATGCTGCCAGAGAGCAATGTGTTATTGCAGCCACAGGCCAGAAATGTGCCAATGATTCTGTGGAACCAAGACGATTCACTGGAAGTGCTATGACGTCCTTCAGTAAATTTGATTGGAGGTATGTTTATCGTATAAAGAAAACAGAGATGAGAAATAGCTCATTTTGTACAGCTTCTCTTCATTCCCTGGCAGCCCTTTCTGTTAAAAGGCTTCTGAATAAGAAACATTTCTTATTATAGATAGAAAATAGCAAGCCCTGTGATGCTAAAATTTGTCCTTTGGGTTCTGAGCTGGGTCTCCTGTTGTTCCATCTCATCATGCATGTACAAGGTTAGAAGGAATAGGGGAAGAAAAGTGGTTGTGAAAAGCAAACAGAAAAATTCCAAATATTCAGGTCTATTCCAATTTCTGTGCTCAGGGGAAACCTAATGCACAGTTTCAATTATCAGCTGGCCAAGGACCAACAGGGGAATTTGCACCTGTTTTGTAAGTTCTCACAAAATGACAGTAATTATTTTTATTTTAAAAAAGAGACAAAATAGTTCAATAAAAGCAATGATATGTTGAAATTGTACCTGGGGAATATCCTGCCTGGAAAAGCTCTTTTAAGTTGCAATACATTTGGTATCTAAACTGCTTGAATTTTAACGTTTGTCTGTATTTGTCTGTAATTTGAAATTACTCTGATGCCTATTGATTAGTTTCATCTGAAACACATGTCTCTGTTAGAAAATATTGATTTGTGCATCACCTTTTAGCCAAGTAGGTTAACTGAATGGTGCTTGGGTAATTATTTCAGATGCAATTTCTGTCTAATATTTGCCTTCAGAGAGCTGATGGAATTGTTTGACATTTAGCCAAGATATTTCCTAAAACTGGAGCTTGAGCACAGGGGCAGTGGAACTGAGGTAGTGACTAAAGGTACATTTTGAAGAAATTTGTTTTATTCCCTATTTAGCCGAAGCAAACAAACCAAAGGCCAGGTCTGGCTTCTACTAGGGTTAGTGGGATTTTGCCATTTTTTAACAGTTGACTATTGGATTACTGATATTTCAGGGAACATTGGGTACCATTGTAATAACAGAGAGCAGGGACAGTCCAAAGGAAAGGTATGCTGCTTTCCCTGCTGCAGAGCTGCTGTGCCAGATCAGCTGAGCACAGAACCATAGGTCAGATGCTCAGACAATGCTAAATAGTTTGGAGTATTCAGGAATAAAAGTAAAACATCTGCAAGCATGTACTCAATAATCATAGGATTCTCCTAACTCTTCCATTTTTAAAGAAAACCAAGTGACAAAACTCTTTACTTCCAGCTGGAAGTAAATTGTTTTTCACTGGGAAATGATTCCTTAAAATGTCACAGGTACATTTGGCCTGAAGAAATATTACTTAGCATTTGATTGATGTTAAGCCCTCCCACTAACCAGTTAATTGTTGTGGACTACCTCCCAGTGCCCAGCATTCAGGCTGGAGCCAAATGTAAATTGAGCTCAGACTATGCTACAAGCTGACCTGAGCTAACAATTTCAGAGAGCACATAAACCACAATTCCAGCCCGGCAGGCCTTTCTCATCTGAGTGAACTCTGCACAGAAGTTCTGTTAAATCTATAATGGGCAGTAGTTAGTGCTCCATCTGTAGCTGATCCATAATTATTCATTTAAAAAAAGTAGATTTACTGAAAGTTTACTTTAAATTTGCCTATTCTCAAAAGATGTCTCTTTTTTGAAAGGGAAAAGATATTGAAGGGAAAAAAACCCCACAAATATGTTTACCTGGCCACATGTTTTACACATAAATGGCCAGATTTTCACAAGAGGTCAAATAATGTTTCATTACCTAATGAAATGAAGAGGATTTAAAAAATTCTTTAACAAGCAAATGTGATGACACTTTAAACTGACCTGTTCTGAAAATTTATCCCCACTTGGGGCTGCTTTGAACGGAGTAAAATGGAACAGTTATTTGTACTCGATCTCAGCATATCCCACTGGATACAATTACCACTTCAATATATAGCAAGTCCTGTTTTTCTTTAAAAAACAAGGGAGGTATTTATCAGGATAAGAGTCATTGCATTCCTCCAGTTCTGGTATGGCAGAAATTTGAGGTGGAGTGGTCACAGTTGAGAGTCCCCATGGGACTGTAACAAGCACAGGTTCTGCCCGGGTCCACCTTTTATGCTGGGAACTGGCCAAAATAGGCTTTCTTAAGTCCACTGCAGTTTAGTAAATCCCAAATCCAGCTTAGTATTAATTTGTTATCCAGCCTGTAAGTCAAACATCTGAGACCTACTCCCAGTTCTCATTAAAATCAACAGATCAAATCTTTGAGTTCTCATTCAGCTCTAGCTCAGGCAAAACCCTCAAACACTGAGTCATGATCCAGTTTCACAAGCATGCCATTAATCAGAATCTGTCTGGATTTGGCCAGTGTCAGTTGCTTCCCTTGTTTTAGGAGACAGTTCATCAAACTTCTGTACATCTGGGAGCATTATTGCACTCTCTGGTAATTTTATCAACAGTTGAGAGTCCTGCTTTTCACAAGAACTACTCACTGTTCACAAAGATGTTCAGTCTTAGAGAACAGCCTAGCCAGCTTGAGAGATGAAGTGTTGTGTGAATTGCTGTCCTCGAGGGAATTCTTCTGCTAAACATCACCAGTAGTGCTAAAGCTTGGGCAGTCAGTTGGACTTTGGGAGCAGGGATGCTGCGTGTCCAGGAGCACCGTGCAGCCCGTGAAAGCTGAGGAGCCTCACAAGAATGGTCAACCTACCCGCTTAATTCAATCACTCACACAGGCCACAGATCAGTGCTTTGGTCTCTATTCAGTAGAATGGCTAAAGAAATTTGGAATGTTTGCCTTCTGCTGCTCCCTGGACTTGCCCTTCAGTGTTGGGTACAGTGCTGCAGTGAGATTTGGAGGCTGCAGGGTTCAAGAGTGTTATGATTCCAGTGATGGAATGTATGTTCTGAATCAATAAATTAAAAAGTGTTGTAGCTTGTTGGGTTCTTTTAATAGAAAATGTTCTACTGGAAATCCGTCAGTGTTAATTGCATAATCTTAGAGGAAAATAAATTATAACCCACTGAAAGTTACAAACACATTAATCCAAGTCCAGCAAGACTATTTGCAAAACTAAGGAGTATCAGGCATCATTCATGTTATCAAGGATAATCAGGACCCGTGGGACTCATTTGAGTCTGTAACTGAGGTCATTACAGAAATATCAGCGTTTGCTGTGACACAGAGCAAGGTTCATTTGAAAAGCAGCCTGGGCAAGATGCAGCCTGTCTTCATTTTTGCAAAGGTCCTAATGCAAATGTGCATTAGGGTTCTGTAGGAAAATGCAAACTCTTCATCTTACTGGAGATTGAATTCCATTTTCATTCGTTGGTCATTACTTGCCCAGTATCAAATAATTTACAATAAAATCTATGCAGTTTGATTCTGAAATTATTCAGTGCTTTGTTATAAATTTTATTTTAATCAGTGGCTGAAAAAAAAAAAAGAAAATATGGCCTAACCCAAGTGGCTGAATGCATTTCTGAAATCTTGATACATCTTTACTTCAGTAAAGATATTTTTAGTTATTTTGAGTAAATTTGACTGAAGTTCTAAAGCAGTCACTTCTAATTACTCCATACAAATAGGGAAATAGATAATCCTATACGATATTTAATTGTGATTACAATTTTAATTCCTTTTTCCTAGTACCAACTCTCTGGGGAGATTTCCAGCAGCAATGATTTGAAAGGTTGGTAATCGTGATTCTGGAATCAGAGCCCCGCCGGCAGCCGGACCGGGTTTGCAGGCGGAACGCTCCCCAGGTACCGCGGCGCGGCGGAACGCTTTCGGCGAGGGACGCGCGGCCGGAAGCGGTAGAATGTGCACTTCCGGCGCCCTCCCGCCTCGCCGCCCCATGGCCGCGTCCGTGGTGAGTCCGGGCCGGGCCGGGAACCGCGGCTTGGGGCGGGGGAAGCGCGGGGTGTTCGCCTCGGGAGGGTGCTGCGTTTGAGAGGGTGGGCGTGGGAGCGCGGGGAGGCCGTCGGGAATGTCTCGGCTCCGTGAGGGACGGGGCGGGCAGGCGGCAGCGCCTCAGCGCGGGGTGTGGGCAGGGGTCACTCCCACCCTCCCGAGGGTCCCCGGGGCAGAGCGGGGGTTCGTGTGTTGCGGCCTCAGCGTTCTCGAACAGGGGCCTTCGGACAGAGAGGGGCTCAGTGAGGGCGTCTGCAGTGGCCGTGTAGGTTGGAAAACTGCTTGGGGTTGCCGCCACAGTCTTCGAGAAGTTGATTCTGGGGTTGCTTGGTTGGTTTTTTCAATTATGGCTTTCCTGTTAAATGCTGGGAAGGAGGGTTTCTGAGTGAGGTGGTTGGGCGTTGAAACCCGAAGGAACGCTGACCATCTCCATCCTCGGAGATGTCCAAATGTCGCAGGAGACAGGACAGAGGACACAGAGCTGTCAGATGCAACCTGGAAAGTGGATCAACCTTTGCAGTCAGCTCTGCTTTGAAAAGGGATTAGGACCAAATGACCTCCACAAGTTTACTCCGGCCAAAATTGTTCACAGAGTTTAAAACCGTGTGCTGGTTATGGCTGTAAAAACTTGCCAAAACCGACAGAGCTTATTTCCTACTAGACTTCTGTTGCAGGTACCCCAACAACTCATTCCAGTCTCCTGGTATTTCTCCAGTGCCCTCGCTCATGCCCATTCCATCTGTTGGGAGCTGAATGGGAATGTTTGGTGCTGGTTGGGAAGGGTTGGTGTGCAGCATGGGCTGGCTGAGGGCTCACAGCCCCCTGCTCTCGCTGGCACAACAGGCAGAGCTGCAGTCACTGTTCCCAGGGGCAGGTCTGACACTCCTGTCTCCAGTTTCTCAGGGCACTTTCTGGGATTGTGAGTTCAGAAATTGCTGGGGAAGGTAGGAAGATGAAAAGAGCGGGTTCGTGTCCTTGCAGGGGGAGAGAAAAAATAGTGCATAGTAATGTTTATCTTTGTTGAATAAACAGGGATTATTTAATAGGCCTTGGTTACGTTTCAGATTGGAACTTTCTCTGATTATGAATATTTCTTGTGGTAATAGTAGAGGAATTCCTGGTGGTTCTGGAGTATATTCAGTGAAAGCAGCCAAGAAAATACAAGCAGTGAAATTGTTCCACACTGATTGAGTTGCAGATACTGAGAGTGTAATACTGGAATAAAACAATGATAAATAATAGCATTTTAAACAGAAGAGAACCAAATGCAGGTTTATGGATGTATGGACAGGAAATTCAGAAGCTGCTTTCCAAGATGTCCCAGTTCAGGGTCTGTAAGACATCAAGGGCCAAACAGCTGAACAAACTGAGCAAATAACCCAGTGAGATCACAGTGCAGTGCTGGGACAACGAAGGTTGTTACCTGGGGATGAATAAAAATAGTGAGATGTAAGGAAAATGATGAGGTGTGAGGAGAAGTGTTTGTTTTTGACCTGTGGATATAGCACTGATTGATACTGGAAGGAATACATCCAGATGTTGGTGTTCTCTCTCTCATTATGTTTTATATTTCTATATATAAAGGTGTGTTAAAAAATGAGACTAGGATGGTGGTGTGATGGGGTTCTTGCTAATTTTCAGAAGTACATGAATAAATCTTGTTCCTTAACTTTATTTCAGAACAGCCATCACAGCAACAGCTGTTGTCCCTGAATACTTGTGTGGCCACACTACCTGCAGCCAGCTGTAGCCCATTTTCCAATGTAAACATTTGCAATTTAAATACAATAAATATATCAGCATTCAAAATTGAAGCTGAAAGTGTCCCCTGCCTAACAGGTGGTACTTCTGCGAGTAGCAAAGGAGGTCACAATAAATTTCCACATTATTTAAAGTCATCTTTTGGTGAGGATGGAATAGACCAGTCAAAGTGACTTGCAGAAGAAATTGAGTTAATGACTGGGTTGCATAACTAAAGTAATTTGATATGATTTCTTCCCTCCAGGATTTCAAAACCTATGTGGATCAAGCTTGTAGAGCTGCAGATGAGTTTGTCAACATTTACTATGAGACAATGGACAAAAGAAGAAGGGTATGTAGCTGTTTTGACAATAGTTAGTACTGTCTTGGCACTTTTGTTTGCTTTTCTAAGTGTCATTACACAGAAGGCACCTGAACGTTGGTTACCATGTGCTGTATTGGCCATGGTGGGGCAGGGCAGCTGTTCCTCAGGCTGCCCTGCAGAGGACTTTATGCTGCTGAGCAGCCTTGCTGTAAAAGGGGCCGTTCAGAAAGTGCCTCAGACTTCTCATGACCCTAGTTCAGTTGGTGTGGAACTATGTCTTACAGGTACAGGATTAGGTCCATACAGGGAAGTAGAGCTTGCTTTATTCTCCCTTGAGGTCAGGATTTAGCGTCTTTTTTCCCAAACTTCTTCCATTAGCAGTTATCACTTTTGGTTCTGGGGCTCTTCCGAGTGGCTGAGGTTGAAGCGGTACAGCTGTGTCTGGCTCTGCAAATCTTCATGGACCACTTTGATGTGGTACCATGTGACAAATTTTGTCACCAAAAGAGAGCCTTGGAGACCAGTCTTTGGAATTTTAAATGTACTGTAGCTCCAGTTTAATAACTTGAAGTTTATGTGAAAGTACCAGCAGCCCCATGTTGCTTCACAGTCACTTTGCAAGTGAGTAGGTTGGACAGGGGTGTGTCAACACCTTAAAGGAGAGTTGGGCAGTTACTCAGCTGTGACAGCTTATGAAACGTTTGTGAAGTTCTGGTCTGCTGCTGTCCTTTTCAAGTTTCACCTGTTCCTGGTCTTGTTCACTTTTTTTTTAAACTAAAATTATAATTTCCTGACCTAATCTGTGTTGTGCGCACACTCTCCCCTTCAGAAAGAAAACAGAAAATCAGTGATAAACTTAATGTGGAAAGGTAGCACTGTCCTTTTGTTAGCAACCAGTTCAGTTCTGTCATTACCTTTGTCAAAGGGATATAACCAGTATTTGAGACATGAGTCACTGTGTCACTCATAAAGGAGAATGTGTTTGTTAGTTTTAATTCTTGGTCAGGAGCACTGATTGTTAAAAGGAGCTACTCTTTCAAGAAGTCATTTTACTGTCAAAGTATCAGAAGAAGTCAATAATTCACAGTGTAAGTTTTGTGTGTTGTCCATTTTATGTTTACATGTTTTTACTAAATGTGTATTTTCATAATCACTCAGGCTTTAACCAGGCTGTATTTGGACAAAGCAACATTAGTTTGGAATGGAAATGCAGTGTCTGGGCAAGAAGAACTAAATAAGTTTTTTGAAATGTTGCCATCAAGTGAATTCCAGGTTAATGTGTTGGACTGCCAGCCTGTTCACGGTAAGGTTGTATTATAATTTACTTAGTTATTTTTCATTTTTTTATAACTATTGAAAGTGAGCAATTATAACAGTACTTAATAATTCCTTTGGAGTAAGCTTAGAGAAAATACCAAGGGTTGAAATGTCAAGTTGGGCATCAATAAAGCACAAACCAAGAGATGCAGCAACTATATACTTTTTTTCATGTCTGGGAAATTATTTTAAGGACTTTTTTTGTTTAGATCATATTCAGAAGTGATCTATTTTCATGTATGGAAAAAGTTTGGCTCATCAGGTTATGTTGTGCTTGGGAGACCCCTATGGTGGCCTCTTGTACTGACCTGCAGTATAATGTGGAACAAATCGTTATTAACCTGTATGTACTTTGATTTCTTTACATCTAGAATAGGTGTTAAGTTCTTTAGATTTCTGATTAACAACTGCTAAAGAAAGGCTTACGTAATTGAGAAATTAATACATTGCTTCTAATGGACATTTTGGGAAAAGCCTATGGTCAAACACACTTGCTTTGCTCTGCTGTGAAAAAGATATAATTTCTAATAATGGGGGGTAAAAGTATATGCAAGTTGCTAAATATCTCTGTGTATCTCAAGTAATGAGAGCTTATTCTAAGCACAAACGGAGGTGTTTGTCAGTGCTCTAAAATGACGAGCAGGAGATGAAAATGGCAAAGCCATTGCCAAGCCGTGTTGGTGAACCCACCGCTGTCTGTGTAGAAACGCTGCACCAGAGCTGCACTTCCCTGCCTGTACCCAGCTGTTAGCCTGGCGCAGTGTAACCAGAGTTGAACCAAGCTTCTGTGTACATTTCCTGCCTCTTTACCTGCTAGTCTTTGTTTGAGTTGTTTTCTTCATCATTTCATACCTCCTTGTGAAGAACAAGCCACTCAAGGCCAGACAACAGTCCTCGTGGTGACAAGTGGGACTGTCAAATTTGACGGGGATAAGCAGCGCTACTTCAATCAGAACTTCCTGCTGACGGCACAGGCCACCCCCACCAACACCGTGTGGAAGATCGCCGGGGACTGCTTCCGCTTCCAGGACTGGGCCAGTTAGCAGGGCCTGGCACGGGGAGTGACCTCTCTCATTTGGCACCAACAAGTCCACTGTGCAGGCAGCTGTTCCCACGCAGGGAACGCACGCGCTCTTTGTGTTGCATCTGTTGTTACGGACGGTCTACAGATGTTTCGGGGTTGATTCCAGTGACCACGGCTTTAGTTATAAACTTAAAATGTGAGAGGTTGCTCGTGTTAGTTGAATTTAGTAAAGTGCTGAAGGCAGTGAGCTGTATTCGAATCATTCCTAAAATGCCTTACATGCAGCTATGCTGCCACTGCTGAGTGCTCAAACTGTGCTGTTTGAACACAAAATCCTATTCATATACAATTCTGACCAAACGTAATTTTTTTCAACTTGAAAAGATCTGTTTTTACAGTAGCATCTTCTCTCTTTTGAAAAAGATGCTTGTGGCATGAAGATGGAATTCTGAAAGCTACCTACTCCCAGTGTAAGAGGCTGGGAAGGATTGCTATGGTTTCTACTGTTAGTGAAAGGAGCAAATACAGCTCCTAAGGGTGTAATCTCTCAATCCATTGGAAAGGTAATGTTTACCTTTTCTAATGCCAAAGGACTATATATCTTTGGGTTTCCTTTCGGTCTGAGCTTCCCAGACTTTGGTTGTTTATTCCATGGATTCATATGTAGGGCATGCTGAATGATTCGGAGCTCCTGTGCCAATAACTCTTCACATGCATGTGAAGGACTTCAAACTGATTATTTTCCTTTTGAGGTCTTACTGTGACCTAGAAATAGGTCGGATACATGATTTCTGTTGGCTTTAATTCTGCATTCTGTTGCTATGAGGTTTGGATTCTTTTTCCCATGTTAAGTCTGCAAGTTTTGAATCCTTTCTGTCTTTTCAGGAAACATTGTAATTAAAAAGTGGCACTGAAAGTGTGTATTACTGGGAAGCCTTCAATTTTTCTCACCAGTACTGTTATTGAAAACAGGTGCTTGCATTATTTTCAATTGAGAAAGCAGCTCTGCACCACTAACACTATCTTTCTCTCATGCAGGTTTTTACCATATTTCTCATGTTCTTTTTAAACATTGCCTTTAATTATTGATTCTGAGGGGTTTGTGTGTCTTGCTTTAAATTTGTAGTTTAAAGCTTCCAGCTGCTTTGAAACACTTTTCAAGACTGTAAGTTGAGAGTGTCCACCTTAACTTCGGAACTTAAGAGCAAATCTTGAGTATCAGCAGCTTTGTTTCAAACTGGTGCATTTCTGTTTTAAGCTGAGTAAAACAAACAAAAAAACAAACCCAAAATGTAGCTGTATCCCTGAGCATACACTTGCTTGTAACTGAAAATACAGGAGGTGAGCTTTTAACTCTCATCATAGCCCATGTTTCAATGACAACAGCAGTCTGAAAGCAGTTGCAGCTGCAGCGCACTTGTTCAGTGACTTAAGTGGAGAAAACTGTGAAAATGAGCAATATCTCACTTGTGTGAACCATCTTAAAGCATCTGTAGTTTGTGAAGTAATCCCACAAACAGTGGGATGTTTAGCTGAAACGAGTGGCTTTATTCCCTTTTCAGGCCCTCTAGTCTTTACACCAGTAGTTAGAATTAGTAACCTGTCTCTGTTCAGAGGCTGCTTATGGTCAGAACTATTGTGTACCTATTTTTCAGGCTGAAGAATTTGAATTCCTGCAGAACAGTGCAAGAAGAGAATTTTTGAAAACTGTAAATATTGTAAATACATTGTTATTTCTGTATGTAGTGAAGAAAGGATCATTCTATTTAATTACTGTTTGTTCTTAAGAGAATATGTGATGTTCATATATTTGTATTTCCTCTACAAATTGAAAACATAACCTAAGCATGCCTGTAACTGGTACAGCATTGTTGAGCTGTGACACTGGCGTGGTGTATTCTACTGGCTGTTTAACTTGCTGTTGATTGTGTAAGTGGTGTTACAGATCTGCTTTGCATACACAAAACAGGTTTTGCCTTTTAAAATGCAGCAGTGGGTGCAGCTGTGGCATTGGCTTGTTGGACTTTGAAGGCGGTCACCAGAACACACACTTCTATCAGTACCTGATAAGCTTGTGCTGTGAATAAATACTTATTGGATATTTTTATCCAAGTTTGAATTTGTATAATAATTTTTAAGCTTTTTCTAGGCAGACTGGGAGATTCAAAGTATATGAGGCAATGTTTCAATCAGATGTTATTCTCAATTATTTTCGTGCTATTCAAATGTAAGCTTGCTTTTAAATCTGACTTTTGCAATTAATATTAAAAACACTGACCAAACAAAAAAACCCCACCACTACCTGGAACATGACTAAGGAAGATAACTAACTGGCCTAGCTGGACAAGCTCAGTTAAAACTCTTACTTAGTAAGATTTGTAGCTGGAATAGGACTTGGTATGCATATCCAGGGGTTTTGTAGGGAAATTCATTGGAATGCAATTGTTTCAGGCTGGGGAGAGGTGCCAGTTACTCCTGCCTATTTCCATTTTCTTTGATGAGGATCACTTGGGGTGATTCAGTACCACCATAATTAGCTCTTGCTCTTTATAACTGAAAATGCTGGTTTGCAAAATGTTTTTATTTATTATACTAAGTGAGAATGTAGCTATTAGAGTCAATTAGTGGTTTTACAATGGAGTAACTAATGGTACAAACAAAAAATCTTTCTTACTAGCTCCATGCTGCTTGTTAATATTCTGTGCTGAAATTAGCAGAAGAGAACACAAAAATGCTTTTGTTTCTTTTGGTACAAACCCATGCAGCTGGTTTAGTGTGACCATTGCTGACTCTACTGTAATACCCAAAATTTACAGTGGGCATCTATAAAATGAGTATGTTTGTGCTCCAAACACTGAACTGGAGTTAATGCTTCCATTTTTTTGTTTGAGACCAAGTTACTCATGTACAACCAGTCAGTGAATTAAAGCCAGCTGAAGAGCTAAGCACTTCCACATATGAAATTGTAGCAACTGAAGACTTGAGAGATCTTCTCTTTTGTGTATGTTCCCTGTATTGTCTATAGAAGTCACTGCTTTTATGTTGCTCTGTTCTTTTGGCATACTACAGTTAAATTGATTTAAAATGCCTATGCTGGAGAAAAGGGATTTGTTCTGATGGTATGAATTGTTTGTTCTGATATACCTGTGCTTCCTTACCCTGTCTGGAGAAAAGCACATTATAAAGAAATGCTGTTTTACCAGTAAAATAACTTTCCACACTTGAATATATTTTGTAAGTTTTTGAAATTGTTTAAGACCTCTTGTAAGAGTAATTTTAAAAAACTAAAAAAAAAAAAAGACGAAACTAAACAAAAAATCCAAAAAACACCTACCTGTTACTCTACCTTTTTTTTTTATTATTAGAAGTTTTCATAGCTTGTTCTTATGATATTAAAAGTGCAAGAAATAATTTGTGGCTTCCTTATGTTTACTAATTGTGTTGTAGGTCTGAGTTCTGATTGTAGCTGAGTGGTACTGGGGCACTGTGTCTGGAATAACCCTATGGCAAATGCCTTGCCAAGAGCACTCTCAAGCAATAAATGTTGAGCTGCTCAAAGTAACTATTTCAAATTAGCATATCCCTTTAAAATTTACTGAAGTTTAGACTGTTCTCCAACACATACCTGGATGAAATCAAACAAAATTTGAGCCAGATCCTTGGGTTGTAAATATTTTCTCTGAGAACATGTTGTGCTTCCGCTCTCTAAGAAGAAATGAAACAAATGATAAATGCTTTTTGTGATAACTCCAGTGATTAATTCACTGTTTTGCTGTTTAGAACATTAAATTACTGATGCACACTTGCGCAGTGTAGACAGCAGCTTTTAAATGCTAACTCTGCAAAGATGAAGATGCTCATGCATGGTCAGTAGTTGCATGGAAACAGATATTGTTCTAGAAGTGTATTCTGGAAACAATGCCAAATACATTGGAAAGTTCTTGCTGTGTTTGAGGGTGTAGATTTCAGTGAGGCTTTGCAAGCAGTTGCTCTTGGTAATGATCCTAAGCCAGGCTCTGACAGCTGATGCAGTGTAAAGGTTTATGAGTGCTGGGAAAAATAAATCAGCCCAAGCCAGAAGATGTTTTTGCAGGTATGTTGAAAGTTAATCCAGAAATTGTTCTTTCAAAATTGCCACTGGGCTGAAGAAAAGAATATTAAAGTCTTCCTGGAAAAGCAAGCTTTTCTTCTTTGTTCCACCTGCAGAAAGGTAGGACATTGATAGCTGGGCTTATTCCTTCAGAAGGCTGGGCTTAATAATATAAATAAATTTGTCTCGTTATCCTTCATGATTGAATGGACTGCAGACAGTACGTGGCAATTTTGCCCTGCATCAGTCATACACATGCCTTAGAATACACTGTTGATGGCAAAATTGTGTTGTGTTGCATTGCAGTGGCTGATTTTTGCCTTCTTGCAGCCTATTTCAGTTCAGTCCCACTGGGTTTGCATCTTTGTGGTTTTTCAAGATTTCCAACCACTACACCAGTTCAAACACTGGTTCAACACTACTACCAGTTCAAAGTGTATTGAACTTACTAAAACAAAAAGAAATTAATGTTGCTGCTGGGCTTAATACTTATATATCAAGGTCTGTATGCCACAGTATGAATTCTTGAGTGTTTCAAGTACTTTGGTGTGTCTTAACGCACAATGGTGGTACCTTATTTAAACAGCGGGGTGAACTGTAACTGTAAGAACAGATGGACTGATGTAAATCACAAATTACTACAGTTCACCGAGACCTTGTGATCAGGTGTTGAAAGGCACAGACAGAACAGCAGATAATTGGATGATTAGTTACTTGGCAGGAGGTCTTGTGCTTTCCTTATTTGTGAACTGTGTAATGCGGGGCAAACTTTTTCACATGGGCAGCCCTTGGTTTTAGGTAAGCTCTAAATACAGTGTGTTGCACGTACTTTGTAATTTGAGGGAGTAAGAGAAATGGATTATGAAGATAGTGGAAAATCTGTTGAAGAAGTCGATGGTACTTGGAGGGACTGCCACAACCTTCCTTTAGATTTGTCTATGGGATGAAGGAGTGGAAAGCAGTTAGTACCCAGCTGATATGAAATAAAATGTGTTAAGCACACACATTTTAGTGTCCAGTGCATTGAAACTTTAATGTGTGCAGATCTCTCATACTCAGAAAACTGTAACAGTCCTTCCCCAATTCGTGTCTAATGTAGCTGAGTTCAGTGGTCCTGAGTACTTCCTAAGCTATTAGCCTGTAAAACCTCTCGGAGTCCTTCTCATGGGCAGTGGTCATGTAGAAAAAGAGAAGTTAATCACTGAGATAGAATAAATAAAAGGTTTGGGATATGCATAATGATCCTCTCATACTTACAGGAGGAAACTTTGGTCATAGCTTAATTCTGATTGTACTGAAAGGAATCCTCACAAAATCTGCTAATGGGACTGATACAGTGTTTTAGTTATCCCAGTGTGAAAGTTCATTAGACAGTTGGCTTCTGCAGCTGTAAATATTATATATATATATATATGTATAGCTTATAACTCTTCAATAAGTCCAAGTTGAAGTTAGCACTTTCATTTTCCAGAGATACTGTCAGAATCCTGGCAGATGGAAATAGCTGACTAGAACTTTTACTGTTGTCTAACTGCTTGACAGGATTTTAAGAATAGTGTGAGTTCGTTGGTTTCTCTGACATCCTTTTCCCACATGATACTCACTACTACATTTTCTTTGCTGAGCTAAAGATTTCACATATGATACAATGCTGGCAGTAGTACTATGGCATATACTCCCATTGAAATTGTTTCTGGAACTTGAATTTTTTCTCTGCCCCATACTTTTCGATTATTTGAAAGTCTGGGTATTCACAAGATGCAGTTTGGTATTTAAGGATACTTTGTAATTCGGTCTGTGAATATTGCAGTGTTTTTCTGCAGTGACAGCATTGACTTGGTAACTGTCAGTCCTCTCCAGGATTTTTTTTTTAAACTCATCACTTGAGGTATTCAGCTTACAATGATGCCCCACAAAGTTAGAGACAGCAAGATGCAATTGTTGCCAAATACAAGACAACCGTTTTTCTGTTGGAAAAAATATTCATGAGTGTTAGAAAATTTAAGTGGATAACAAAAATCTCCCCTCCTTTGAAGTCAGTGTCAAAGCTGCTTCTCCTAGTAGTGTGTTTGGATAAAACTCAAATGGTAATTTGGATTGTGTAGTGCAGGACTCCTAGTGACAGCATTTGTTCCTTTGAATTGTTCATTAATCTTTATCTGAAAAAACCTCGCTCCAAACCCAAACCAAGAAGGCACAGACTACTGACATGGCTAAACAGGAACATCTAAAACAACCTCTGCCAGCCTCGCTTTTTCTGTAGAAAGCATATGCTGTACGTTGGTTTAATTGCAAGGTTTAACTTGTACGAAGGTACTCTTGGAATCACATCTCTCTGTGTGTAAGGATGTTTATGGTGGCTTTAGAAGTTTCCGTGCATCATCAAAGCCCCACTCCTGGTGCTTATTTCTAAGCTCTTTTTGTTTCAAGAAATGCTTCCATGTAAGCCAAACCCATCTTACTTTTAACAGAGCAGGACCTGGCCCTTCCAACCCATGACACAGCTGTCAATGCTCCAAAGGGACATCCTACAGCAAAGGGAGTATCCTATAGCAATGGGCCTGCTTGTGATTCCATGAAATGCTGCCCCAACCAACAGCACTGAGGTCAGATAACAAGGTGTAATACAAACAGATTTTAAAGGAAAAGGTGTTAAACTAAGACCTTAAGGTGATTGATGAGAGATGTCTCTGTGCGTAAGTAATCATAGAATGGTTTTGATTGGAAGTAGCCTCAAAGTTCATCTAGTTCCAGCCCCCTGCCATGGGCAGGGATGCCGCCCATTAGATCAGGTTGTCCAGGACCCCATCCGTGAACACTCCCAGGGATGGGGCATTCAAAACCTCTCAGGGCAACCTGTTCTAGTCCCTCACCACGCTCACATTAAAGAGTTTCTTCCCAACAGTTAAACTAAATTTCTCCTCTTTCAGTTTTAAACTGTTCCCCCTTGGACTTATCACCTGCCCGTGAAAAACTCACTCTCCCTCCTTTTTATAATCCCCGCTATAAGTACTGAAAGGCCGCAGTATGTAATGCAGGTATTTGTCGTAGAAGAGCGGTACAAATGGATCCAAAGAGTTGAAGAACAGCTCTCACCGCGTGACAAGTCTTGAGCGCTGTACAAGCCACTGTACAAGAACAGAACAATTTCTCATCCACCGCAGTCGCTCGCTGTCCGCAGTCCCCAGGTGGGAGGGCGGCAGAAGCGCTGCCACAGCCGGACGGACCCCTCCTGCTGCCGAGCAGCCGGTCGCCGGTCCCGCCGCGCTCCAGG
>VXAD01012713.1:19350-106618 GCA_013399195.1 Dicrurus megarhynchus
CGCCGCGCGCCCGGGCGCTGCCCCTCGGCGGGCCCCCCCTCCTCGGCCGCCTGTGCCGGGCCGCCGGGGCCCCAGTCCCGCTCGATGTACAGGTGGTAGGGGTCGTGCTTGGACTCCCGCTTCCGCGAGCGGGTGTACGCCAGGATGAGCGCCCCGGCCAGGCAGCCGTAGAAGATCGTGATGAGCAGGATGTAGAGCGAGCCGTCCGCACCGGGGCCGGGGCCCGGCGGGGCCGCGCTGGTGTTGCCGGCGCGGCGCAGCTCCCGCAGCACCGCCCCGAGCAGCGCCGGCAGCCGCCGCGCCTCGCTGCGGTTCATGGTGGCACCGGCACCGCGGGGCGGAGCCGCCCGGGCACAGCCCCACAGCGCTGAGGCTCCCGCTACCGGGGAACGGACGGAGCTCGGGAGCGCTCAGAGCGGTGCGAACTGACATCGCTTGTCAGGCTCCCTGAATGAGAGATGCGGGATATTTCATGCTTAGGAAAATGCAGCTCTGCCAAAATAAAGGCAGGAAGGAGCTGGTTCTAGTCACAGAATCACAGAATGGTTTGGGTTGGAAGGGACCTTAAAGGTCATGTCCTTCCAAACCCTTGCCATGCAAGTGTTCAGAGCTGAGGTCCAGGTTTGAAAAATAACAAGGGAAAAAAAAGTCCCAAGGTGACAGTTGTCCCATTACATAAGAGGCAGGCGTGTTCTGGGATGGAAGTAAAGGCTTTGGGAAGTAATTGCCATAAGCTGTGTAGGGAGGTGAGCCAGGTGTTTTGTTTTGAAGATGGGGACAGAGGGGCCCTGGTTTAGTGAGTCTGATTAAATGCCATAGAAATGGGCTCATTGGGAGAGACTGTGTTTGCTTCGACTTGAAAGACAGAAAGTAAAGTAGGGCAGGCAGCTATAGAGAACAGTGATCCATTCTTCATGTTCACTCCCTGGGGGAGCACCATAAGTAATAGGCTGATTTATATCTAGCAGGAAAAGTTTAGGTTCATTGTTTAAAACAATTAAAAACATTGTTTAAAACAATTAGAAACAACTCCCAGGGCTGGAACAACATGTGATGACATAATTTCAATTGATGTGTTAGAAGTAGTCCAGAATTGTTTCAAATTGAAGTGTCTTTTCTGTGTTTTAAAAAAGTAAAACTTAGATCACACCTTCTTGCTTTAGCATTTTAATGATAGGAGGTCATGTCTTGGAGTGATGGACATTCCTGCTCAGGGTCTGGATGCTCAGAAATAACACAGAGGTGGTGGGCAAACTTCTGTATTTGGAGACGTGAGGGTAAATGCAGAAAAAAGCAGGCGTAGCAAACACGTAGTGACCTCTGGCATCTCTGGTAGTGTTCATCATTAACCAGGTTATTGGGGTTTCAAAATGGGAGAACAAGGGGAAAACTCAACAGTTTGTGGCATGGTTTTGGTCATGGTTTCATTTTTTGTTTGTTTTTTGTGCTTTAAAAGAGCAGGTGAAGTCTGTGAGGATCAGACACTGTGCCCAGAGCTCTGTTCGTTTAAATTAATTAGCACTGGTCTAATGTCAAGGTTACATGCTTCCAACCAAAGACAATTTTGGATAAATTACCTGCAATAATCAGTTTCATTAGAACACTTTATCAATCTAGAATGGGTTTCATTTTCTTCAAAACGTGTCTCTCCCCAATAAAGGTGTAGCAAGATTCAACCTATTACAGCACCCAGTAGCAAAGCAATAGTGCAAACATCACCCCATTTCTGTCAGAACTTAAATTAAATTATGTGAAAATGGCAGGCTAAGTACAAAGGTATATTTAGTGTAGTCAGCCCAGGTCCTCTGTGGCTGATGTACTCCTATCATATTATAAAGCAATCACTAATCTACTTTGCAGCAGCACTGAGTTAGCTGGAAATGTGTTTTATTAATCCACAGTTCACATAGAGTTTTACTCTGTGTATTGTTTGCAATTCCATGTAACCAGTGACTGCAAGTTTTGCTGATTGCATTTTGTAGCTCACCTTTGTACCATCTTAATCAAAAAAAAGCATCAGATTTGTTGTTTTTAAGCTTCGAGTGTATAAATCTTAACCTTCAAAAAGGAAATTGATTTACTGTCATGTAAACAGAGTTTAGCCATTGGGTAAGCTCAGTAAGAACAAGGAAAAAAACCCACCACAAACAAAAATAACCAAAATGAAACAAAGTCAAGGTACAAACAAACAAAAACTCCAACACACCAAACCCAACAACATAATGAGAATTTATTTCTTGTTTTGCATGTAATTGCAGAACAACACTAATTTATTGTTAGAATACAACATAGTTATTTGAAGCTATTGTTCTGAGATGTGGTAGATTTGTTTGGTTTTTTTTTTTTTTTGGCTACAGAAAATGAGTGACCCACATTCTGAACTGGTGTTCTGTTCCTTTTATAGCCTGCCAGTGTGCTGGGAACTGCAGCTTGTGCTGGGGGAGCTGGCAGGCAGCGCCCTGCGTGTTGTGCTCTGAGTGTTGTCAAGGGCACTGCGATTGCACGGGGTGGTTAAACATCACCTCACCTGCTCCTAAGAGAGTAACTCCTTCCTCTCCCTGTTTACACTCTTTTTTTCCCCCTTTCCAGCCAATTAATGACATCTGCCTGTTACCGGCCGCATTCCTGTTGTATTATGTGCAGGACCAGTCCCTGCTGGCCCCACCCACGGCTCCGTGCCAAGGCTGTTCCTCAAAGGCTTTGTTGAACTGTCATTGACTCTGAGGCTCTGAAGACTTTCAGTGGCAGAGATCTTGGGCAACTACTTCAGTATTTGTAAGGAATTGCTTTAAAATCCTGTGTTTCTTTTAAAATAGCAAATCATCCATGGCACTTTGTGCAAACTTACACCCTGTTCTTCCTCTTTCCCTGGGGCCTTTCTTTGTGCCTTTGTCAGGGCAACTGTGTGTGGAGTTGAAGGCTAATCATCTCGTGGCATGTGCCATTCCTCCTCAGGCCAGCTGAACAACTCTAATCTTCCTTCACAGCTGAAGCTTTCTCATCCCACCGTAGTGGTAGTTACACCCTGGCTTTCTCTAGACAGACCATGTCTTTTGAGGTAAGGGGCCTAAACGTAATCTCGCACCAGATATGCCCAAACTGGATTTTGTTTCTCTTTGAACTTGTTTCTCAGTCTTACAAGGATGATTTTGAATTCTCACCCTGCTTTCTGAGGAACTTGTATCTACTTTGAGCATTCTAGAACCCTCAGCAGTACGTGAACCTCTCCCTCAGCTTTAGTCCCGTGGTGTATGGCCTTTCAGCCTGGCACAAGCTAGACAGCATCTGTAACATCTGTACCTATCACATAATGATTTTGAAGTGATTTACTATCCCTTCATCTGCATCCTCATTCCTTCTTTTTAATGGCAAGAATTAAACATTCTTGCTCATTCTGTTTCTCCTCCACAAGCTCTGTCACAAGAAGAATTTAGAATTCATTAAAACAAAGGATAAAGTTCTTGCCCAACTGCAAGGTCTTTGCAAACAGTCCCCATAGCTGAAGGCAGCCTGATGTAATCCTTCCCCTTCTCCAAAAATGCTTGAAAAGATGATGATGTAGCAAATTGTCTTTTGCAGTACATCCACCTTTAGTTCATTCCTTACACGAAGAACCAGGCCCACCGGAGGATTGGTTTTTATTACGTGTAGCATGGACTCATTGCTGCTGCTTTGGAGCAGTCCTTGGAAGGTAGGCTCAGTTTCAGACAGAATGTGAGGCACAGAACAGGAATGAGAGACAGCTTGTGCAGTATAAAGATCTTCCAAAACAAATTTGTTGAACCATTGAAGTTGTATTCCACTTTTGAAAGGTTAACATTGTGTATGTGTGTATATATATTTTGAAAATAGCGATCCTCAGTCAACCAAGACACAGAAGATAAAATACATTTCATATAAATACATTCATGGCTTAAAAAAAATAATCTTATAAACTGCTGACAGACTTGAGTGTATCTTTCCTACATGTATTTCACTTTTGTGATGCTAACAGGCTGACTAAAGGCTATTTAATAGTGACCAGTTTTAAAACATGGAAAAATTGGTAACATGGCTCCAGGACCAAGGAATTTTAAAAGTTGCTACTGATATGGGAAGTATTCCCTGTTGTCAAAAAACAACTGTTTGTATCTTAAAAAAAATAACAATTTTTTTTTAGAAAAGCTATTTCCTTTTTTCTTTTTAGTGACTCTTTAAGTTCCATGCACAGCTAGATACCATCACCTTTATATACCAGATTTTCTTTCTCTCCCCTCAGGGTTCTTGGAAGGTGAGCTGGCAGTGTTCTGGACTAGCCAGAGGAAATTATGCATGGTGAAGTCTGAAGTTGGTCCCCGGGAGAAGGGATGGTTTACTTGAAGAGTGTAGAGCCATAATTTATTTTTGCCAAAGTCTGCTTTAACTGGAAAATAAAAATACATATACATGCAGAAAAGGAAAAACTTGTCCTGAAATTGCAAGCTCATGTGTTCAAGAGAGGCAATGTACAAAATCTTTTACTTTCTGTACAGTGACAATACCAAATAATTTTTTTAACCATCATATACACAACACAAATATTATGAATAGAAATCTATAAATACTTTCAGATGGATTTGCAATATAGAGCAGTTGAGGGCCACAGCTGTACAAAATGTAAGCAACATATATAAAACAATTAAGAAAGTGCAAAGTAGAACAGTATCAAGAGCCTCCACTTTTTACAGCACTTATGGTTCAAGTGTGAAGAGCTGGCAGGGATGCAGGAGCTCAGTTACAGTTCAAAAGAAGACACAGTACAGGATTCAGCACACAAAATGATGAACTATTATTAGATTATATCTTCCTCCTTCTTCACATCTATGACTTCCAGTTAATAAGAGAACACTTTTATAATGAATTTCTGTAAGGAGTGATTTGTCCCTTTTTACAAGTTTTCAGGAAACAAAGATTCCCTGGCCACAGACTACTTTTCTGTAAGTAAAACAAAACTAAACAAGGAAACTCCTGTTGGTTTCTGGTTGCCTTGTCATGCTCACCACAGTTATAAGGTGAACGGAAATACCTTCCATAAAGGAATGCAGACATTTAAAACCTGATCCTCTACGTTACATCCAGGTACTGTACCAGTACTCACGTGTATGTGAGGGTCTAGAAAATCAGTGCCTTAAAAACACCAACCACCTCTCAAAAAAACCCACCAAAACTCCTCTGAGTTTCAGGTCTGTTTAGAGACCACTGCCCAACAGCTTCACAGTTGTTTGCCAGTCCAGATGCAAGTTCTGCATTTGGGCACTGATTTCTCATCAGCAGCCCCAGAGCAGTGCAAGTCTTTATTTTCTTTTACACTGTGTCCAGTGGAAAGCTCTGCTTGAATTAAAATGCAGTGGCAATTAAGAACCTATTTGGTGAGTTGGAAGTTGAAATAGTTAATTCAATGCTCGAGTGAAATTTCTTATAACTCGTTTTTAGAAAGCTTTTCAGTTCACCTTTATTTCAGGAAGTGTACTTTCTATTCTTTTGTAGGCACTGTAAATATTCAAGATATTGATGTGCAGAAGAATCCATCCATTTTCAAGCAGTGCGTTATTAGTGATCTCTAGCAAGTTCTTGACTACTACTGTTGTCTTTTTGTTTTTAAATGGAGAAGGGTAGACATCAGATACTCTTTTTCCCTCCTTGCTAAATGTCTTATTATGTAGAAGAATCATCACAATTACATTATTTTTTCCTCTTTGAAATATAGGCCAGACTTCAGCATGAGTTAAAGAGAAGTTGTAAGCAGTCTGAATATGCTAGAGAAACAATAATAAAATTACCTGGTCATACTGCTTCACATAATGATGTCTGTCTCAAAACTGGAGATGATCACACAAAACTCTATGACGACCATCAGTGTCTAATCTGCTAATAATTAAAAATTTGGACTCTAAGATATTCTGTTTCACTTGATAGAGATTATAGAAACAGTCATCCATTTGATGTATTTTTTGAATGTGTGGTATCTACAGTATACACAGACATCCAAAGCTGAGGCATGAGAAGGAACCACCTGCACAACTGCCTGGTCAGCAGAGCTGTTTATTTGCCTCCGTACATTCTTTCAATGTCGTTGAGGTAATGGTTTTTCAGTTCTTTCCTTTTCAGCTTGAAAGCGTCTGTTACCAACCCAGTCTCGGGGGTCCATGGTTCAGGGCTTAGCCGGACCTTGATGGGTATTTCAAACCTTTCTAACTTCACTGCAGGGACAAGAACAAAGAACAGCATGATGTCATTACAAAGCCAAATGAAACACTAAGTCATGCTCCCTAAAAATCTGGTCAGCACCCTGTAGCTTGTATAATATGGTGTCCTACTTAATGAAATAACCTTACAGCAGGGCCACAGGCAAATTTCATCCCGTCCCAACACTGAGTGCTGGTTAGTGTGCAAATACCCTGATAGCACTCTTGTGTTTAGAGCTTGTATTGGATGTGGCAATGCAAAATCTAAAGCTTGAAACAAATGACTGAGTAGCCTGAAGCTCTGAGACTACTGCCACAAGAGCATACACTGAAATCTACAGTTGTATCTTTGTTACAGGAATGGAGTAATAATTAGGTTAACTCAGACTAGCTGGACATGCTTCATATTTAAATTATAATGAAGTACTTGTACCCTTTCCCTGGTTGAATATTTCTTTCCTGTATCTTTCCTTCCTAAAATTCTGTTTAGAGTTCAAAACAAAGGGATTTCTCTGTATTTTTGTTACATTAGCCACTTATTTTTCCCTTCAGCTGGAAGCAGTGGCTTGGCACGTGCACAGCTTCATTGCAACCAAGGCTGCTTCTCCCTCTTGCCCAAGAGGTGGGGAGCAAGGGAGGAGACAGGGAAATGCTTCAGGGGGAAGGGCAGGAGCAGCAGGAACAGCACAGGGAGCTGCTGCATGTGCCCAGTACTGGATGGAGTTTGCTACCAGCTCCTGCACGTTGGGTGGGAATGGGATCCAGATATGGACTTGTAGCTGAATTCCAGCACAGCCTCTGGGGGGCAGCAGAAGCGGGACCCAGCGGCTCCTCTGCCTCTCTGACTTCAGCTCCACCACGTGTGCTGCTGCCTCTCACGCACATGCGTGCCTGCTCATGATGAAGGTGCATCACGCTCTGCTAACAGTGAGAACTACCTCTTGAAAATAGTTTTGAAAAAAAGTTTCACATTAATTAGTTGTATCTCAATAGTAGATTACTATCTAAAAGACAGATATAATATATAAGCAAAGGGTTTAAGGTACACAAAGCTACATGGATAGTAATTTGCCCAATTCATGATAAAAAATGCCAGGGATTAAAGTGTATAAACGCAAGCCTGAAACCTATGGATTGATTTAATTTTTTCAAGGCAAGACTTAATAGTGCCTTTCATTCTTGTTTTCTCATTTTCAAAAGGCAGATCCTCCTCTCAGTAGTTCAAGACAAAGTGCTTAGCGTGTGCTTAGGCCCAGCTTTTACTGCTTCCTCATACGAGGTGCAAGTGCTTTAGAGACTTTTCTTCTCCTGTGAGTTTGTTCATTTTTTTTTGTCCCATAAAGGATTGATGATACTTTTGATTGTTCAGTACCACAGCACAGAGTAGCAGGCTTTTAAGCCTCTACAACCACAAGGACCATGGTTGTTCGAGGCTGTACGGAACAAAGTTGTATGGGGAAAAAAATGCTTTGAAATTACTTGCTTAACCAGTTTCCTTACCAGCAAATGTCTTGCAACTTTTCTTCTAAATTGACACCTCTTTTGGACCTTATTTTAACCATATTAGACAAGCAACTTGTCTGTAGAATTTAGTTGAAAAAAACCTTCAGATATTTTTTTAAAAATACAAGCAGTATAGTAACTAATACAACCAATATTATGTAAATTCCTGGGATAATTTGCAACAATTTCATGTGGTCTTTGCCTCGATCCAAGTATGAAGTTTTGGCAGATACAGAGAAACTGGAAGAAGGAGGAGCAGTTAGTGAGGATAACTGACAGTTTTTGCTGGTTAAGCCCGATGGCCAGCAGGATGTGCTGTGGTACTTACTCTTGTTTGCCACTTCTTTAATCTCTTGCAGTATTTCTGCTTCCATTGTAGGATTGTTACAAATGTCCACCCAGCTTCCACTGATGCCTTTCTGCTCAGCCAATGCTGTCAGCTTCTTCTGGTTAGGGACCACAAAACTGATCACATAGGACTGATCACTACACAGGGTGGCAAGAGGAGGAAGGAAAAAAGGTCATGACTTTCGTTTCAGGGTGTCAATTACCTGCTGTTGGACCCACAAATGCCCAGGGCTTTCTGAACTGGAGGTACTCCACCATACAGAATCCTTCTTGTGCATTAAGTCTTCACATCTGATGGCTTATCAAGAAGATATTCTAAGCTGGTTTACAACATCAGGTTTGACCAGAATCAGGCTTTGCTGTCATTTCACTTGTGCACAACTCAGTTTAGCTCCCCAGCTAGACCTGGGGTTTAGCCAGTTCTCTGCAGTTCCCCCTCACACAGGGAGAAAGAAGAGAGATTGGGACTATTTCCAAAACTCAAGGGAAAGCTTTGGATCAGGTGCAAGGTGTCCAGATTAACTTTTCACCAGTATTCTGACAGAAAGCCAAAACACATGCTAAATACAATGACACCTGTTTAGGGAAGGGATGGGATGGAACAGAAGTGTATCTGGATAGGAGAAATGCCAACAGAAAAACAGGCCATTTCTTCAGCTTTTAGGGAATCTGGGAACCTGTGCTACTTCAGACATGCTGTTTGTAACTTGAACTCTGGTCGAGGGGGTTATTACAAGGAAATACTGGAAAACTATAGCTGGATCAGAGAAGTGGATCAGAGCCTGTAATTCATGTTTACTCTAAACATGTTTCTAAATTAATACCACTCTTACCTTTTGGCATAAGCACAGATATTGTCAATCAATGGGCAGTTCTTCAGTGCTGCCTCCACTTTGCCCAGAGATACATATTCTCCTGCTTGTAGCTTTACCAAGTCCTTCTTACGATCTAGGAGTCAGGGGAAGGGAAAAAAGGAAAACCTTGTTTCATTTAAACTTTACCATTTCCACAGACTGATTTGCATACATACCATGTATGTATTTTGTGCTACACCAGATTCTTAATAGACAAATTTTAAAGCAGCTAATAGCTCCCCAGTTTATAAAGACTTGTGTAAGAAAGTGTTATAGCACTGTACTTTTTGTCACACAGCTTGCAGGAAAGGATTCTGATTTTAAAGCTTCGTAATTAATACAAAAGTTAATCTTGTATTTATTCTTTAAAGTCCATGTGCTAAATTTAGATGATGATAATGTCACAGGAAATGGCATCACTTCCAAAATTTTACTACAGCTATGAGAACTTTCAGAAATGTGTTTTACACTGATTCTGTAAGCAGGTAACCTTAAAAAGATTAGCCCAGGCAAAGCCAACAGTTTTAGTCTCATGTTTATAATTATGGTTAGTCAGGGTCTTCTAATATATTAAGGTATCAAAAACTGAGGCTCACCTATGATCTGCAGACACCCATCTGGATGAAATTCCCCAATATCTCCTGTACAGAACCATCTCTGACCGTTCTCATCAACGGAAAATTCTTCTGTTGTCTTCTCTTCATTTTTAAAATATCCCATGGAGACGTTGGGTCCACCAATTATAATTTCTCCTCTAGGATTAGGCTTGTCTTTATTAGTATAGCCCCCTGAAAACAACATAGTCCCAAGCAATTATTTTTAAGTTATATATCCTTCTGTCAAGAAAATACTTTGAAACTTCAATTTGTAGTTAAAGCACACTAACTGATGACTATTATCAAAGATAAAGAACAATTACTTCATATGCTACACCTAGCTAAGCAGATAGGCAAAGATACCAGCTAGACAAGAGCTAAATTACTATGAAATTAAAACTATTACTACTCTCACCTTCTTGCCAGTCTTTCAGTTTTATTTCACAACAAATGAGAGGAGCGCCAACTCTGCCAGTGCTATAATCAGCAACTTAGGGAGAGAACAAGAAAGAAAAGGTAGATATTTTGTTATTTGAAATATGAATAGGGTGTATCTTATCTCAAGTTACTTTACTGTGGGAACTACAGTTATTTTGACTTGTTTTAAAAAAAAAATTAAAAATCACCAAACCCCCAACATATCTATATCCTGACTTATTTCCACAAGTGTTTTAACTACCTTCTGTAATGGTTCCAGCTCCACATGTTTCTGTCAGTCCATAGCCTTGACCAACAGGACAGCAAAAACAGATGTTCATGAATCTTTGTGTTTGAGGTGAGAGTGGTGCTCCTCCAGAAAGCATCATACGGACATTCCCTCCCAGCAGGGCCTTTACTTTTTTAAACAACAGTCTTGAAAGAAGGCAAAAAGCATTAAAAATTATTCACTTAGTTCACTCTTATATAAAAGACACAAACCTTCTTCCTTCCTTCCTATCTGGAACACCTTAAAAATTAACTTATTCACAGATTTTAGCACACAGCAGGGCTAATCCAAACCCGTTACCTCTTGTGTAACATTTGAAGAGGCAGAGTTCCCGTAGCTTAACAAACATTCCAATTTTATCACTTAAAAAAAGCAATGCAATGAAAAGGGACCAGTCAGGTGTTTGGAAGATTAGTCATTACCATGAAATATCTTATCCGTTTCCAGTAAGAGCCTGGACTACTTCAGTTACTCATTAGGTGTTATTTGCATGTCAGATGAGAACTGATAGCTCAGAGGATCATTCTTTTCCACTGTCCTAACAGATCCCAAGGCAAAGGCACACTTGGCCCGTGAACTCTACTTACATGTTACACAGAGGTGCATCATATCCTCTCTTGATCTGTTCCAATTTGTAGTCATAGCCTATTTTGAACAGAGTTCTCTGAATATAGTTCATCTCTTGAACTTTACTCATGACGTTTTTATAAATTCTGTCCATTATTTCCTACAAAGTGTTAAAAAAAGGAAAATTACCACATGGGATAGACCAGCATGTGTAAATTAAATTTTATGTTATAAGTACCACTCCCCACCCCCTTTATTCTTCCTTTAAAATGGATAATAAGAGTGCAAATCTTTGCATCGTGGGGTTAGGCAGTGCTTCAGTGCCGTGCTTTTATGGTGTGATCAATGAGCCGATTTATAGACCATTGCAGCTTGGAGCTATTTGCACCTGAACCTGTACTTAAACTGTGACAAACTGATTTAGAAAATTTTAAGTTCAAGTTTAACTCAATCTCTTTGCTAAAGGTTGGTATATTCCCCTCAAGATGTGTCACGCTTGGGACTGCTGATGCTGTAACTTCAGCCACAGCAATTGGTAAGTGCAAGGGAACGAACTAAGAGAATTCATGTCACCATTTCCTTTTCCAAGATTCAGAGCAACATGGCTGCAGTAGTCCTAATTATCTGACAAAAAGCCACCACAATTCTGTCACAGACCAGAGACCAACTTCCATTAAAATAATAAGCTTATGGTCACCCAAATACACAGAACATAAAATACTGTTCAGACTGGTGAAGTATTTAAATAGAAGTTTAAAGATTGGCTCCTTCAAGTTTGTTTTGAAGCACAATGCTTTGAAATATTTATGTACTTTCTCTCCATGAAATAAATTTAAATGGATATTTTCCAAAAGGTTGGAGCTCTCAGACATATTAATTATCACTCTGTTAATTATTAAGAAGATGACCAAGCCTCTATATGTGCTTATGATTTTATTAAAAAAAAAAGAATGCAAATGACTAAATTGATTCTAAAAATCTTGGCTATTCTAGGATTGTGCAACAACAACCAAATCCAACCAAAACTCACTGTTTCTAAATTAGATTAAATCCTCCTACTCACTCCCCACCACCATGTGGCACCACCTGTTGCTACCAGTTCTATGAGCCACAGATGTGGCAGGATCCTAAAGCAGCACCTGTGATGGCAGCACACGTGAGAAGGGCCTTGGCATCACAAAGACACAAACATTTGTGGAGTGTTTGGATAGCACCACAGCCTTGTGGAGTGCAGGAGCCTGGTCACTCACAGAGCAGTGTAAGCTGCAGAAGCAAGAGGAGTTACAGTCCCCTGATCACTCTTCCCTCTGAGAGCAGGCTAAACCTGGCCTGCTAACCCCGAGAACAGCAAGAGAGACTCAGCCTCAGCATTACCTTGACTTGCTAAATCTGTGACTGAGCCAAATGCCCAAATCCTTAAAGTGTCCCTCTTGGCCAAAGCCACCCTGCTTTGTCCCTGTGCACAAAGGAGTTCCAGACTGTGACTGAGTCCTATTGCTGTGTCAGTAGCCCAGTAAAACACCACTTGTAACTACTGAAGCATTTATAGGTTTGGATCAAAAAGGATCTTGGCTTTGGTACAGGCAGACTCTTGTGCTCATCTGCAGCATCAGTACTCAGTTCAATCAACAGCTGGACTGTCTGTATTTGCTCTTTTCCTATTAGTGACAGTTACTTACATGTGAAGAGAAAAACATGTTAGTAAATACATTTTCCTAGCATGAAAAAGACAAAACATTTTTTTGCTGGACATATCTGCTTCTGCATACTTACAGGCACAGCTGCCATCAGTGTAGGCTTAAGTACAGTACAGTCTCCTTTGCTTCCCTTCTTAATTTTACTTGACTGTAATGAGGAAAAAATGTCAAGTTATGAAGCTGAAAACCAAACAGCTCTTGAAAACTAAAGGACTAACAAAAGAAGGAGATATATTAGCATGTGACTTGTTGAAGTATCTTCCCCTGTTTCTGTGTCATTTTCCCCCCATTGTTATGGAAAGGGTAATGATTAGCAACTATTTCAACCAAAATACTCAATCTTTTACAAGTTCACTTTGTTTATCTTTCTCTTACTTCCTCCCTCTAGTACTTGCTTTCTCCTCCATCTTCCTCTGGGAACTTGTTTTGCTTGATGGAAATCTCTCTACCAGCAAAACATGCAGATGTATCTATTATGGCTTAATTTACTCTTATTTATCTGAATTGTTACATGGAAAAAGGCAAAGGACTAAATAGAAGATCTGCAATAACTGGCTCAAGAACTGATAAAGTGAGATCAAAACTTAAAACCACTTTAAACAGTTCAGCTGATCTATTAAGAACTGCTCTTTCCCTGTTATCCAGTGGATAATGCTATAGGCATTTATTAGGATTGCTTTTAGATTTCCTAAGTATCATAAAAGCAAAGGTTTTAATACAATTTATATGGTACAACCCCCTGCTGCTGTTCACCAGGAACGTTAATTTGCATCATTTTCTGGAAAAAATTTACATTTCTGAAGTGTGCCATATACATCAGCATTTCTTTACAGAAAGAAGAAGCTGAGCAAGGAGAGAGCACAGGCTGCAAAAGCTGAAGTTTGCTCCCCACCTTGCTCTGCCAGCCCTCACCTGATCTGAGAGAGTGAGAGGAGAGGAGTAACCAATCCTGCAGCCATAAGTGATGCAGGAAACTTCTGCTGTCAGTTCTAACACATGGGCCAGAGGCAAATAACCAATATAAGTGTCCTTGGGCCTGGGAAAAAAGAATTAATTAACCATGAGTCACAAGTGGACTGAAAATACCATTTAATCATTTTATTGTGTACTTAGTCATTACTTTTTGATTGACCTGGATCAAAAGTGAGCTTACTCTCCTGCACACAAGACAGGTGTGATTTCAACCACAGTATATAAACAAAATGGGGAAAATCTGACTGTACTGATATCAGTATGAATTACAGGATTTGCCATGTTTTCTAGGAAATTCAAATTCCTTAGTCCTTTACTGCTATTTCTATAGCATTATATACTATATTATATACTGCTATATCTCTTTGTGGGAGGTTTCATTCCAGTTATGAAATCAAGGATGAAATCACTACACTTTGAAATAATGACCAGTGATTTACAAAGCCCTGTCAGTCATCTTCTTCTAGGACACATTACTAGAAAGAGAGCTGCTCGTTGAAGTACTGAGGCTTGTTTCAGGAAGTAATTGCTCAGAGATTTCTCAGGAAGAACCTCAGAGCTGTCACTGAACAGCAGCTTGCAGCACCCAGCCAGAACTGGGTTTATATCCTGTCACAAGAGGAGTCTGGCAAGAGGGCTTATTTCAGCTATTGAACCCTTTGTGAATGCAGGGACAAATGCACTTACATGAAAATTTTCCTCAAAACATTAACGTGAGGGAATTTGCAGTTGGTTTTACTGTTGTCAACACAATTTATTACTTTTCTGCTCCTTCAGTGAATTGTACTTGAGCAGATTCTGCAGCATGTGCACCCAAGAGTGGTGTCTCCAGGTCAATTACGACGTGCTTCCTAAACTGATTCTAGCTGCCTGAAAATGTCTAGAAACATTTCCCAAGAGGAATCTTTCATCTAGTGATACCACTCAAAAGTGCAGAAGTCCATCACAGACCTGGAGCTAAGGGTAATAATAATTTAAAAAGCAACAGCATGTGAGAAAAGAGCTAGAAGGGCCTATTTTTCAAACAGGGTTAAGTTCATACAAAGAAGACATATTTCTTATAAATTAAAGAGTAGTGGCTTCACAATAACGTGAAGAAACTTGGTAACACAATGCCAGCAGCAGACTCTATAAATGTGCACACTTTTGGAGGTTGTTTTAGCTCTCTGTACACAAGACAACAAAGTGTTTCTTACCCCAGTCCAGGTATTCTCTCACATTGTCCTGTCATTCCAGCTATTAAGTTTTTATGCATCATCATCACTCCTTTGGGTCTCCCAGTAGAGCCACTGGTGTACATTACTAAAGCCAAGTCTGTAGGAACAGGTCTGCTTGGCAGAATGCTTGCTACAAAATTCAGGAGAAAAACTGTTATTTATTCTTATCTACTTTGTAAATTTTTTCTGTAATTAATCAGTGTAAAAATCTCTGTAATCAGTGTGAAACAGGTGCTTCATGGAAGGCAAGCACAGTGAGCTGCTGCATGGTCAGTGCTGGAGACAGTTTTAAGAGGAAGAGAGGGAAGGCCAATTTTGAAAGGAATGATGAGTATTTGAGCATCTATGCAATCTGGGTGACACTTTTGCCATTGTGGTTTATAGCTGACTGAAGGAACCTTTTGAAGACCAAATAAAACTGTCAAAGGCAGCAAAGGGGAGAAGAAATACAGTACTGATGATAAACAGCAAACTGAGTAAAAAACAAACCAAAAAACCAACACCCCAAAAAGCTGCAAGTCAGCTTTTCTGTCCATCAGTCTTTCAAAGCCAGGGTTGTAGAGGTAAGATTCCTTTATTTAACTCCTCCCCGCCCACTTTTTTTTTTTTTAGTTTTTAAATAAACCCTCCTCAGGTAAGCTGCAGGTTTAGTAGAAAAGCAGTAAGCTTAGAACACTTGACTTCTGATTTTTGCTTTAATCCTCTTTATGCTTAGGATAAAAATCATCAGCTTTCATGGCTTCCACAGTGTCAGCAAGTCAGCAGGTTTTTTAGGGACAAAGCCCAAGAAAAAACACCCATCAGGGTCACTGCTGGTCTGTGTCAGCACCTCAGGCTGATCAGAGATAAGCAGCTGTGATAGATGTATGTTTCCCAAAGCTCCTTTGCCAGTTTATCTCCTCCTTTATTCCAGAGAGAGGAGATGTGACTACAGACTGCTGATGTAAGGAGAACTGATCATCAGGGTTGGGATTTCCTTCCTTAAAGCAGATGTTTACAGTCACTTCTGGTTGCCCAATGGAGCAAGGAATGTAGCTGTTATTCCTCTAGCCTTAAGTGCTTTTTAGCTACAGCTTGGTTAAAAAAGCTTTAAGTGCTTTCTCCTCTTCTCAGAAAAATAGTGCAAATAAGATAAATAAAAGGTAAGAGTAGCAGAAAATGAAACATTACACCAGCTTCTATTTCATTTCCTAAAACAAAGATGGAGTATTAAATTATTCTGGTTATGGTTTAGGTTATGGTTTAGAAATTAAAAACAAGGTTTTATCCTGACATACATGACACATGAACAAAAGATATAAAACAATTTTTTTGTTTATTTAAAGGGAGCTAGAGGATAAACTGTCAGCCTGCCACTGCCTTTGTTGGTGACCTGCATGGGTGGAGGGTTTTCTGCTACACATCCCTCTTAACCCAGGTCTGATTTTACTGCTAACACTGTTTGATTAGTCCTCTGTGGAGTGATTCACTTACAGTTTTCTGGTTTGGCTCCCAGCTCTTCTACTGTCTGCATACTATGAATCTCTATGTTTTCAGGGTATTCTGATTTATTAACCGTCTTCTTGTCCACATAGATTATATGTTTCAGACAGGAGACTTGTGGCAGTGCAGTCTACAGAAGAGAAATGAAATTTTTAGCAGAGTACCAACTGAACTGTAGGGTTGCTTGTAGTAGGTGAAGCTGATACCGAATTACCTTAAGTTTGCTCTCAAGGAGTTCCACACTTGTGACCAGATACGATGCTCCACACTCGTTGAGACCATAGGTCACTGCCTCTTCACCCAGGGTGGCGTACAGAGTGACAACTGTCACAGGGAGGGGAGAAGACACGAAAGAAGGGTTAAAGTAATATGAAATGCAAAAGCTCTTGTTTTAGCTTACTGGAAAGCACTCAATTGGGAATTTCCCAACTTGGAAATAAAACAGCTTTTAATTTTTCCACATCAGAAATTTTATGGCACAAGAGACATCTGGAACAAGGAGGACAGCTGGACAGGAAGCGTATCTTTACTAAGAGCATGGTAAAACACTGGAATAGGGTTTCTAGAGAGGTGGTTGATGCCCCAAGACTGTCACTGTTTAGGAGGCCTTTGAACAGCACTCTAAATAACAGGCTGTAACCCTTAGTCAGCCCTGAAGTGGACAGGCAGTTGGAAGGAACATACAGTGGTCATCTAAGTCCTCCTGAAATAATCTATTCTGTTCTATCGCAGGAAAGAAATTATCAGAACAAAGAAATGCACCAAAACCCAACAATAATGCACAAAGCAATCCCAGAGTAAGCAACTGAGAGCAGGTGTTCTGCCCCTGAGCTCTCTGCAACCACAACTCGGGGGGAGAGGTGACACTCAGACACTGCAGGGCACCAGCTTACAGCTGGGCACAGCTACAGGCAGCTGTTTCCACACTGTCAGCTACTTTCCTTACTCCCAGGAAATTAGTGATGGGGGCAAGGCAGAGAATCAGACTAAGGAATCAGACTGATTTTCATGCTGCTGGATTATTTTTAACCCAGAATGGCTACAGGAATGCCATTAAGTGCCTCCAAGGCACAATGGAGTTCACCTCTCCCCATCATCTCCCTACTGAAAAAAACCTTCCTTTAGTATCATTTGCTATCTCCAACTGTAACCTCCAAAGACCATTAAAGGAATTTAACAGTTCTGTGAAATAGGGTTCATGCAGAAGAGGCAAAAAGAATAATGTTATACAACTATTTCTTATTGCCTTTCAAAGTATAGGAATTCAGACCAAATTAACCATCCTCTCCTACTTCAGTAGCAAGGTCATCTCTTCCACTACTGCCCCTGAACACTCTGCACACTCTGCCAGATGAGTTGCTCCTCGCACAGGCAACTCCTGCTGGTGCTGGGAGAAAGAGACAGCCCAGTGCAAGCAGAAACACAAGGCAGCAAAAAAATGGGCTGTGGGTCACTGTGTTGTGTGCAGAATGGGCACTGGAGTGCTCGGTAACCTCTGCAGCTCACCAAGGAGTCTGCATGCATTAACTCCCATTAGAGATTTCTGACAGCTTGAATTAAAAGAAAGAAAAACCATACATAATTGTAATGAACTTGAACAGCTTACAAATGTCACCAAAACAGATTACCCACAGACTATCATATGATTTTGTTTATCATTCTTCTCTTCTGATAATCATTTCATCTTTTGGATGTATAAGTCAGGATACAGTCAGAAAATACTATAAAAACATCCCACATTTTGGGGGGAGAAATGCAACTACTGACATCTTCAGAGTATTTAAAATTACCTGAATAATAAGTGTACTATTCTGTCATTTTAGCATCTAGAACATTACTACAACAAAATCGTAAAAAGCAGTTTCGTAAGTATGAGCAAGTTAATTTTAGGGATCTCCACAATGCATAGAATAGACTGAAAACTTCTGAGAATCAGATAATCAGCAGAGAAAGTTTATGAAATTCTTACACCTCCAATGACAAGACTGGCAGAGTCAAAATAATTAACAGCCAAATCTGTGCCGAAATGGTTCCAAAATACACTAGAAGTAAAAAAGCTGAGCACTCACGAGGGAAGTTGTACTTAAAGCAGGTTAGAGCTACAATCATCCATTCAGCTCGGGTCTCACAGAATATGACAACGGTACTTTTCGGGGTTAGCCCCAGGGCAGTCAGTCCATTCCCCAAGCGAGTCATTTTCTCATTTACTTCTTCATAGGATAACCATCTGTAAGTTCCTAAAATTAACTGGAGAGGAAAAACAATGAATCTTCATGACAGAAAGATTCTGGTACAGCTCTACCAGCTGATGTGAGTTGGTGCATAACAGCATAAGCACGCACACTGCCATTCATTAGAAAATTGCTTTCATTTTTCTTGAAGTAGAATAAATAGTGCATCCTGTATATTCTGTTGTTCCTGAACTACCGTAAATGAATGGTTTATTAGATGACAACTTAGGAAGAGCTCTAAAGGGACGTGCATTGTTGAGGTAAGATACAAAGCGGCTCAAAACCAAGTCAGAATTAAGTAAAAAATTTTAAGTTTTACCTTTTTGAATACTTTTCCATTTGGTTGCATTTCATTTTCTTCACTCAGTATTTCCCTAGTTCCAAGACAGTCCTTCTTCCCAAACTTTGCTAAAGCATGGTCAAAGAGCTTGTCCAGCGTGTCTGCTCCAGGGATGTTTATGTTTGCTAGAGAGTCCAGGTGAGTGACAGAGCGGTAGGGGCTCCCAGGCTTGTCCGAGATGGGTTTAGCTTTTAACCGCTTTGCCATAGCCTTTTTCTTCTTGGCATTGGTAAGAAAATACCAGGGAATAAATACCAGCACACTGTACAACCAGATCAACAAGTACACAGGCAGCAAGAGAATGGCACACACTTCTAGCCTAAGTTTCATTGTGGGTATTTAGAAAAGAACCTCTCTTATGGAGTTCTGAAGCAGCAAGAGCAAAGCAGCAGCACAGAGTGGTATAGGGAGAAGCAACAGTAGGTGAAGCTTAGGTAGTGCTGATTCAGAGCAGCTGCAAAATTTTAGTAACCTTTGAGAGCCAACAGTGGACACCTGCGGGCGAAGACCAGTGCCAAGCAGAGAGCAGGAAAAAAAAAGAAAAAATAATTAGATTAGTAATATTACAGTCAGGGCATTAGTTTTAGTCCTTCTAAGAGCTCACTTCAAAAGCGTCACTGCACAATAGAGCAGTGAACTGCTCTGGGGATGAAAGAGGATGAATCTTTTCCATACTTGTTTCTTGCATCCACAAATATTTACTTTTCACAGACTTTTCCCTGCTATCTCTGAATAGTTCAGGGCTGTTGAGATGAAGTCTGTCCTTCACAACATAATATTGTGTTTAAGCTACTTGAGTAATGACACAATTGTGTAATTATGGGAAAGGTCAATGCTTGTTTTCCCATTAAATATTTGTACAACAGAGAAAAGGTACAGCAGATTGCTTTACTGCTTTTCAGAATATTCTGTCAACTTCTACTCAGATTAAAATGTATCTTGATATACTCAAAAATAGTATATAGACTCAAAAGTCTATATGCTGTAATCTAAAAACTATATAATATTCCAAAACTGCTTTATTAACTTCACCCCAGCAACTGCATTTTTAATCCCCTACTTTTCAATTATGAATGTCAGACTCTTGGAAAGGGATTATGCAGATTTGCTTTTCCAATTTCAAAAACTACTTCAATACATGCATTTCAAACTCCAAGTATGGAAAACTGAATAAAATTCGACCAATTTAAGTCAATTTAAACTAAAGCACAATTTGGCAAGATTTTGTCTGAATGTCAGAGATCTTTTCTCATTAAGGAGAACTGGGCCTGAATAAGGACTGATGGTGAGTGGGAGAAAAACAAAACCATCATAGCAAACCCCAGTTATGGCCAGCCCACTGGTCTGGGACCAGTCTGCACTCACATGTGAGAGACATGGGTGGTTATCTTTACCTGGCTGCTGTGCAAACACAACCAAACACATCACCCATGCTACCACAGTGGGAAAAATAAAAGGCAGAGGTGCACTAACCAAGGGCAGAACCTCAGACAGGCAGGGGAGCCAGTGACACTGACACTCATCAGAGCCCAGGCTGTCATGGACACAGTCTGATAAACAGAATGGATGAGAATAGGGAAATCCTCAGGGCTCCATCAAGAATTAAAAGAATGTGGGCACACCTCAAAATACATCTTTATTAATATATTTGCCACCCTCAGGTGATGAGGGAGGCTACAGTTAACATTTCAGGTTAAACAAGACAACTGCTACTAACAGCATAACAGGTTGGTGGGTTTTTAAATGAGAATTCCAACATATGCAGTTGTGTTGTAGCCAATATCAACAGCTTTAATGTATGTAAGACTGAGAGATCTGCAGATATTTAAAACAACACGACCGCCACATTAATTTCTGTAATTACAACTACAGAATAAAATTACTATTGAATGATAGTATAATAAACTAAGCTAAACTAAACTAAGCTCAGACTTGTATGGATGAAAGTATTCTGCATATTTCTTTTTATAAAAAAATGAACGCTACATTCTTTTCAAAATGTACATGTTTATTCTGCTCTGGTGAACCTCACCATCATCAACCTCAGCAGAAAAGAGATCAGTTTACTTCCCAAAGCTCCAGTTCTCTAAAATGAAGGATTATTGGTTTATAATAAAAATCTTGTATGATACTTTCATTCCAGTTAATTCAGTGCTCCAAACACAGCAGTTGAGCTTGTATTTCAAAGACAAGCCAGCCATGGCTCTAAGACACTGTAAGGAAACATTAGGGCACAGCCATGGTTACACATAATGCTACAGGTTAAAATAAACCCCACGGGGAACTCTGGCTGCTCCTCACCTTCCAACAATGAGCATATGAGCAGGCACAGTGACTTGGATAAAAAGCAGAGTTGTTGGACTACTGCGAACTATTTAACATAATGAGACGGGTACCACAGCTTTTCTGTGGGCTGAGTAGGAGCTTGTTCAGAAGTGGTCCTACTGTGAAACACTCCTAGTCTAATAATCAAGAACTGGCTAATTTAGGAAGGGAGGAGAGGAAGGTTGCCTTTCCTTCATTTTGGAATTTCAGGTTAATTTGAAATACTTTAAAAAGTGTTTATAAAAAAAAGAACACTTAGCTAATTTGTACATATTTGTAGTAATTTAAAAGAGAATCACATTTCTATCCTGACAAAAATCAGTTGCAATTCTTAAAAGACATCAGTTGGAAAAACTTAGTGGGTCCCAAAAAGACAACCTTGGCTTTTTCCTTTGAACATGCTCATGCAAAACCTGACACACACACACACACACAGAGGTACTTACAAGGGATCTGACAGTGACGACTGAGATTTTTTCAGTGTTGATGAGATCTATAGTAAAACAGAAAAAAGAACATATTAGAGTTTGGGATGGTTTTTGCCTTGCAGAAAGGAGGAATCTTTAGAACTTCCACCCTACTGCTCCTAAGAAGCACAGGCTATGAATTCAGACAGAGTGCAATACAACCCATACAAGGGAGAGCAATTACATTACTGGAAAAGATTAAGCTTCCAAACTACACTGGACAGACAAGAGATGAAGCTACCAAAAAGGAGCTTAATTTTTGTGTGACACTACTCTCTCCCTTCCCTATTTAAACATGTTCTGAATAAAATTATGAACAGAAGCTTAATGTAATTTAATTTCCAAAAAACCCCAAAAAGACAAAGAAGAGACTTTCACATTGCATATAGTCCATTCTTCTAACTCAAGGCAGAAACAAGAAGCCCTTTGTCACTCTTGATAGATGAGTATCAGTAGAAACACGAACTCAGAACTACCCATGGCATACACACTGCCCAAGAGAACATGAAGTGGATTTGGAGTTTTGAGGTAAGAGAAGAGTTTCCAGAACAAAAGCATGTTTATAGAGGCAGTGAGGCCTCACTGATCCCATGACCAGTGCAATAAAAGATGGCTGTGTGTAACTGCAGAGATAAGGCTCCAAGAAATCTACTGCAGAAAGCTTCAACTGACGTTTAACCTAGTTATATTGTAATAGCCTTCCCCATAAGTCTAAGATTTTAATCAGTTTTTGCAGACTGAAACCAAGTTAAATGTCCCTTGCAAAATTCTCCTACAAAGATAGTCTCCTGAAATATAAAGAAGAGGTGTTAGAATGTTTTTAGTGTTACTGGCACTTGCATGTGGCTGTATAAGATTTTGATCCATTGCAGGATCAACCCAAACTCGTCCTAAATAAATATTTATCGTATCTTAAATATACTGCATATAACAGACTGACATACTCAACATGCAAAAGTACCTCCACACCAATTGTATTCAGTTAGAAGCCAAACTTAGCTATTCAAATTACACTTTATGCCTTCAATCTCCTACTTAATTAGACTTTAAGACAAATGTTCACATCGATGCACCATCAAGGACACTTCAAAATTAGACAACTACACATTACTAAAGTGTTAACAGTTACGTTCTCCGTAAATTTCCACATTCCGTACAAATAAAATTTGGCACTCATGAAAAATTTCACAGTAACAAGACAAAAACTACTATTTAACACTGGAATATTTAGAATATGTATTATTTTCTATTGGTTTACAATGCTCATTATTTCTCTTGAGTGTTGAGCAGAACTAGCCTGTTTAGATGCTTATCTAGCTATTTTAGAAACAGCAGAGCTTCCAGTTCTTGATGCAGGAAATGCATGTTCCTAGAAAGAGCAGTGTGCATCAGGCATGACTACAAGAAAAAAACAAACCAAACAAAAATAATAATGTTTCTCTCCTAGATAGCTGGTTTTCAGCATCTCCAAAGGATTTTCCTCAAGTGAAGCAGCTTCTATCAATTCTGAAATGGTCTGGAGTTCATTTAACATTTGCAGTGACATGTTACAGTGTTCATCCTGGAAACCTCACTCATGAGGTAATGTTTTCCTTACAGCTGTTACAGGCTGGGTGTTTACAAAAATTCTATAGTCCAAGCTTACTCCTGGCTGACATTGTACTTTATGGGCTGCCACAGATGGAAGAGATGTTATCTGAGTATAATCTTTTATATCCTTAATTAAAAGTTTCAGACAGATATGCACTCTACTCCTGGCCTGTAGCCAGGGCCATAGAACAGAGTCTGAAATCAAAGCACATATTCTAGAACAGAAGGGACATTCCTCTCTTCCTAATTTAACTAAAATCTAAGAAACCACTGGCAATTATATTTTTTAATATAGAAAAATAGCTTTTAAATAGTCACTAAAGCTTATGGGACTAAGTAAGAGCAAAAGTGTGTATGGGGAACAAGAGAGAGGGTGTATGCCTCTGGAAGTGACTATTCTTACAGGAGGAAATGCCCTAATCTCTGCATTTGACTCTCCAAACTGAACAGAATCAACTTATTCAGCATTTACACACACTACTAGAATTTTTAAGTGTAACTCAAAATCTAAACAAGTACCTGTAGCTAGAAATTTCATACTATGCAATTTAACATTAATAAGGCAGCAAATGATTATCTTCACTAGAAAAGGCTTTAATTAGCCCAAGCCCAAAACACTCTAAAGGCTTAAGAGTGAAAGTATATGAACAAAACTGTTTATTATCCTTCTTCTGGTGTTAAACAGCTTGCCAGGGATCCAATTTACTACAGAATAACATGATTAGAAGAAAACACAACTTCTTTTTCTGTCTGCTCCAAACATTGTGCTAGGAAAGTCATCTAGTAAGAAAGATGACATTAGAGAGGAAAAGGGTTGTGTTCTAGTTTGTGAAGAAAACTGGAATCTGCAAAGCAGGTTGTTTCTAGTTTAAAAGCAACACCAGAGGAAGTCTGGTTCCTCTGCACCAGAGCTCTTGCCAACTTCAAATGGAGACACAATTCTGGCTTTAGCGTAAGTGCTCAGGGCTGATTCCTGCCAGGAAGTTCTGAAATCTTCCAAAACAATCCAGTATGAGTAAGTAACAACCGTTTCTGGAACTTCTCAAGCATGCAGGCAGATCTAAACACTTTGGAAACCACAGTGAGCATTCAGGATTTGTAACTGGAAAAGTGGTTTTACACAGTAAAAAAAATTTGAGTTGACCTGAGTAAAATGTGGGTGTTCAGTTAGTCAGTTTTCGGAAGGCTACTTAGTCAGTATTTAGCCATCCTGAATTTGTTCCAGTACAGGACAGAACAAGGCCGGGATTTCAAAAAGAGATTACACAAAGACTAAGAAATACCACATTGCCAGGAAGATGCAGCACAATAAACAAATGAGTGCATACTGTCAGACTCTCTACAAGTTTTGATTTTCCAGATTTATACCGAACACTCACAATAATGAGAGAACATTTCTACAGCTGAGAAGACTGTGATGAAATAGCAGTAAAAGTCAGAAGAATCTAGTGGCTAATTACAACTTAATTTGGGTTAGAAAGATTGAAGGAGAAGAAACTGGAGGAAATGATTCAGTTTTTACATCATGTTGGTGTTTTTATAAAAACAAACTCCAGCAATATTAATGCAAGTTACTCATGGCAGAAAAAAAGTTCATGAGGTCTCATTTTTCTTTCTTTCTCACAGGCATATTTCTACATATTTTCCTCTTGCACATTTTGGAACATCACAAAGGGCAATGAAAATCCAGAGAAAGCCTAACCAAACCTAACCAATTTTCAGAAGTATTTCTGTGCTCTGGCAATGCAATAGAAGCTCAAAGCCTGAGAGTTTGAGAGCTCTCACTATGCCTGTACAGTATAAATACTGGTATCTATGTCCTAACAAGCAGGAAGAAGGGAAATCGGTTGTAGTGGATCCTGATACAAGTTTAAATATATTCATTCTATTTGAAATAGCAAAATCACAAGTAGTATTAGGACACTATTTCTCTTACTGCTGCTTAAAAAATAGTTAACACAATAGTTTACCTAGCTAATAGCAAAGGTAAGATTTATTTTTGATTTCAAGAAAAATATTATTGTTGTCCTTTATATTAATTGCTTCTGCTTACTACCTCAGAACATACATGCACTTGAAGTCAATCAGAAAAAATTAAAAATCAATTTGTAAGTGTCAAACATCTATTGCTGCAATAAGTACTGTAGTGGAAGCCAGCTCAGCCACACTGACCCAGTAGTTTTCAATTATCTAAGAGCTGGGTGTGAAACTCTCTCCTAATTTGTAACATGAGGGCAAGCAAATATTTGGTGAAAGCGTAAGAGCTGTTTGCATGCCCCAAAGGTAGAAAACGTTAAAGGCCTAGGCAAGATTCCACAACTGAAAACTGCCCATTGAGACTACACTGAATCGGGAAAGTACCTCCTCTGACCCCCCTGTTCCTCTGTCTCATTAAATTCTATCCAGAACCTGCCCCTGAGTACCTGGGGCTCTCTCGACACAGCACTGCCTCTCCCACAGGCTGCACCCAGCCTGCCCTGGCTGTGCTGTGCTCTGGCCACAGCCTGGGCTGCAAAGGCTGTCAAGTCACAGAACCACAGAAACAGAGAATGTTAAGGGCTTGGAATGGACCTCAAAGCTCATTTCGTTCCATCCCCCTGCCCTGGGACACCTTCCACCAGAACCGGTTGCTCAGGGCCCCAGCCAGCCTGGCCCTGAACACTTCCAGGTATGGAGCATTCACAGGCTCTCTGGGCAAACTGTGCCAGGGCCTCACCACCCTCACAGTAAAGAATTTTTCCTATTATCTAACCTAAATTTTCCCCTTTCAGTTTGCACCCATTCCCCCTTATCCTGTCACTACAGTGAGGGCCTCACGGTGAGGCCCTCTCCGGGCTCCCCTGAAGGCCCCTTCAGGTACCGGAAGGGGCTGTGAGGTCTCCACACAATCTTCTGTTCTCCCAGCTGAACAGCCCAAACTTTCTCAGCCTGCCTCCACAGGGGAGGTGCTCCAGTCCTCTTAGCAACTCCATGGCCTCCTCTGGACTTGCTCCAACAGCTCCCATATCCTTCTTACGTTGGACACACCAAAACTGTGCGTGATGCTCCAGGCTGGGTCTCACAAGAGCAGGGCAGAGGGGAGAATCACCAGGTCAATCTGAGTTACACACAGCTCTGTGAATGTGCTCACTGCGACTGATGGCAAACACAGCTGTTTCAATACCTTTTTTTGTGGTAAGGGAAGTGAGAGGCATCTTTTTGTTTCACTGGCACTTTAGTTAATGACTAGGCTAAAAACCAGTAGCTTGGACAGAGTATTCCAGAAGAGGATGGAAAAGGAGAAAATGTGCAACTGAAAAATACTGTTATTACCAACATCTACAAAATATACCTGGACTACAGGGGAAAAAAATTAAAAAGAAAATGCATATTCTACACTAATAAAGAAGTATTTCAGTCTGTTCCCCCAACATAAACCCCTATCTCATCAGGCATCATGGGAAATGTTACTCTGCTGTTCCAACAGCAGAGGTAATTGTACTGTTTCAGCCCAACTTTTTCAAACATGGACACAAAAAGACACACAGTATGAACAAGGACGAATTTCAGAGGACATGTAGCCATGGAAGACTCCAGCAAAAGCTTTGTAAACAGCCAAGTTAGAACTGATAACCTTCCCTCCCACACACAATAAATACGCAAGGGACAGACTAGCTAGTTCTGTGTTTAGCTGCACAACCATTTTGCAGTGCAAAGGTTGTGACTCCTGTGGATCTGATGATCCAGCTAGTGAGATTTAAGTTATCACAGTCTTTTACTTTCTGATTCTCTCTCAGTAGCAAACTGCTTCACAAAGAGTGGCCTCTCCTAAGATTGCTGAATTACACAGTGTAGAAGAGCAAATCAATTTGAATCTCACAGATTTAAAGACCTCTTTGCCTCATCTTCCCCTGCATTTTCAGGGCACGCTAAAAGTACGTAACTGGTGTACAGTGTTTACAGTCTTCAAAGCCAGATGCAATACTCCTGTTTCTAGAATATTATGCCAGGTGCTTTTTGTTTTGCAAATAAAGATGGAGAAAATAATCTTCCTGGGTGTTTTTCAGAATTTAATTCACAGAAAATGTATTTATGCTTGTCCCAGTTGGATAGAGCTGCTTCACTGACTCCTGGGGTGCATGCATTCAAGTTCAGACCCTGATGAAGTTACAGTATTAAGAGCTGGGCAGATGTTAATGGTATTTTCCTCAACAAGACAAAAAACTCATTAATGAGATTACCCTAGCTGCACAAATATTAACACTTATTTCCTGGCCCAGAATCTGTTGTGTCACCAAACATCTGTCAGCACAGCCTAAGAAGAATTCTATGTACCCTTGTGATGATGCAATAGAAAGACTTAAAATGGCATTTTCCAACATACAACAAAATAGTAACATGAGTCTCTCCTAACTCTTGCTCTTACATAGTAAAGTAAACACTGAACCATTCTCTTTTAAATAGGATTTAGGTAATAGATTTGTCTGACCAAAGCTTACAAACATGAACTCAAAAGAGTCAGTAATCAAAAGCTACTTCCTTTATTTGTAAGTTTCCTGCAATCTAGCAGCATGGCTCTGTATTAACCTTTCTGTGAAAGGAGCAATTCAAGCAGTCAAATATTGAAGTGCATGAGCCCAAGTGCAGTCTGGCAGGGAAGCAGGCAGTGTAATGACAGAGATCATCCCACTGAGAGTCTGACAGCATCAACCTGTGCTCTGCTGCAACCCGGGCACAGCAATGGACTGCAGCAGCTTCTCCTTTCGCTGCACTTACCCTGATTATGAACTTCTCTTTAAATGTCTTGTCAACAGCAAGTGTTGTGCAATTTAACAGACTGAAGTTCTAAATACAATTCTCTGTTCCTTCTGGGAGCCTGACTGGCTTTTCAGCTTTCATTTTGGCAAGAAATGCTGCCATCGATTTTACATGTACCTTCCTTGCTTTTCAGAAACTCCATCATCTCTCATCATTCACATCAGGGTGTTTTCTTCTCAGGCATGGGTCATAATTTAGGTAGTGAAATTAATTACATACTTAAAAAAGGAAGAGGGCAGAGTAACTGTTCCTCCTTATGTACTGATCTAGTAGTCTTTCATCTACCAAAAAGTGTACTGTAGGCTGGGAGAGATTTTTCTAAGGTTTGTATGGGTTTTTCAAAATTCTGTGGGGACAGTCAACAAGCAGAAGCATTAGAGCTGGAAAATACACCTTACTTTTACTCTTAGGATCTCACATTCAAATACGAATTATTCCCTTTTTTGACAAAGCCAAAAAAAAAAAAATTAGGCTTTCTTATTTGCATTTTTACAAAATTCTCTCCTTGCAGACATTCTGATATACAGATGACTGGGTGTGCACTTAAAAAAATACAAGTTTAAGAAAGCTGCCCCCACCCATGGTCATTTGAGATGGCAGCCCCTGAGATTTCAAGCATGAGTCATCTCTATTTTTCATTTTCATTGTATAATAAAAATACTTTGAGGGTCAATAAACAGTAGGAGCTTTGGGAGCAAGCATAGTTTAATCTTTTGCACAGATTCACAGTATCTTTCAGTGAAAAAGAGATTATGTTTTTTGTATGTTTAAGGAACTGAATTTTATTGTAGTCTTAATGCAAAACTTTAGCAGTCTACTGCTTGGTTCATGTTGAACCAAACCCATTACTTTCTAGCTAAACATACCTAGATTCATTTCTAAGTATTCATCATCTGTAGATCCATATGTGGAATTCCCAAGTCAGGACAAGACAGGACTACATACTGCAACTTTTTGCTTGAACTGACTTTAAACTTTTTGTGACTGAACTTGCTTTCTGCTACTTTCATGTGCTTTATGGTAGACTGAGATATCCTTAGGGTACATTTCTGTTAATAACATTATTTGACATTTTCTATCAAGGAAGGCAATTTTACTGCCTTACTGTATCATAACAGTTCTTTGATTTTTATCTGCACTTCAAAGAGGAAGTGATGTGACCAAACAAATCCCATTACATTTTCTCCTACAAGGCAAAGTGCACGTTCAAGTTTTTAGATTTAAGAGCTCTAAACACTATTTTGTTCAAAATCACTCTGAACATAAACATTCATACTAAGACAGGAGAACACACCAGAAACAAGCAGAATTCTTTAAGACGTTTTTAAAAAAAAATGCAGGAAAAAAATACCTCTGAAGCAGTTTTGAACACCAAAGTTTTGAACTTTACCACCCCCCAATAAATGTGCAGGCACATATACTGCACTTCTTATTTACAGACATGAAAGTGTTTAAGGTGTACAGTTTCAGAGGCAGAAGCATTTGATGTTCTTAGTCCAGAATATACAAGTAGCTTTTGCAAAGCAGCAGAGGGGTAAAGGATCACACGTTCCAAGCCTGAGCTGGAACTGGATCTGGCCAAGGAGCTGTGTAACCACAATATCATGGTCCTACCATGCCCTACCCCTCAGCAAAACATCCTAGCACAGGACAGCTGGGCGCTAGCACGGCCACAGAGCTTCCTGAGAGGAATTTGTTCAGATCCTGACAGTCCGGAAGACAAAAAAGTGTGTGTGACTATTTGCAGCAAAGCACATAGCTTTGATGGCATGACTTTTATTTAGCTAACGGGATAATTTTGAATATGAATAAAGCAGCAGTCACAGTAGCAACTGCAGAAGAAAAACTGTGCAGCACTAGACTAAACAGACAGTAAAGTGGTCTCAGACAAATTCTGAAGGAAGTTTCAAGAGGAAACTGATGCTGTTGACTGTTCTTTCAACTTACTTTTAGGAACTTTTTGTTCTGAAAAAGGGACAAAAAAATCCTTAGCATGACACAGTGACAACAACAATTCATGTTAGTAATGAAAAACCCTAGTAATTTAGTTTATTAACAAATGCAACAATACTCAAAAAGCTAACACTGTCAGAAAATGTTTCTAATTCAACTTAAAAATACATAGTCATAGACTTCAAGTCTATCAGATTGATCCTTACAGTGATGGGAGGACAAAGTTCCCTGCTGGAAATTTTGAGTAAGGGTTATTTAAGTGCCCACTCTCTAGTTATTGTCAACCTTGCTGCTCACTAGCAGACACAAAAAACAAGTCACTTTACCTTGAACACAACTGCAATTCAAATGTTTCTAAGTAAGCAGGTTGATAAACACACGAAAAATCTAAAAAAGAAAAACATTAAATAGTGAAAGTTCTAGGCCCTCTAAGTTACAAACATATCTGAATAGACCACTCAACCCAAACTTTTTGCAGCTTGGTAATAAGAGCTTTGTCAGCTGTCAGTTGTCAATGCCATTTGTACAATTGCAAAACACTACTTGCTCCTTGAAAACATGGAACAGGACGTTCAGATGCTGTACTTTATGTCAGGGGATACCACTAGAAACTCATTACATTATCATTTTCAATTTTCTCCTCAGTTTTACGTTCTGAGCACCTCAGGAGTTTGAATGATGTAACATGCCACCAAAAGCATGGCAGACAAAAAGTTTTCACATGTACTCTTGGTAAAATCTGGGATTTAACAGCTTTTTTAACAGCCTCAACTGCAAAGCTTCAGCAACCCAATATTCAAAGCTCACCTTTCTGAAAGATAAATCTAGTTAATGCTATGCAAGTTACCAATGTATTTCTCATTTTCGGCTAACTAGGAAAACTGTAAACTAAAAAGGGTAATACATTACAAATTTATCAAACTGTTTGTTCTGTCTGAGGAACACCAATGAATCAACTTAGAGAAACAGACAACAGAAAGAAACCTTATCCACCATGGCCTTTAGGGAATAATACATCCTCCCTTTACCTTTTCATCCAATGTGTGGACACAGACCATGACCCAGAAAGGTGGGAAAACAGCTGGTGTGGTAACATGATCAGGACAGAGTCTTACACAGAACAGTCAAAAATAAGTGTATGTGATTACCATTCATCAAACCACCTTTGAGCATTCAAATAACCTGAACTCATTCAAGGCTGGAATGAGGGGGTTTTTTTTCAGTTATGTCAGACAGGAACTGCCAGGTGTTTATCCTGTCTCCTCCTAGTCAAGTTTATGGAACACTTGACTAACACCAAAAAACACTCTGCATGGGTACTGTTATTGGAAGACCAGCCAGATGAAGAACTGGCAATCCCAGAATGGCAAAAAGTAGCATACAAGGAGGATGCTCTGCATAGTTTTCTAAGGCATAACCTTGCTCTGAGCCCTGTTCCAGCTCCCACAATCTCACCCTTCTTTTTACTTAAGCACAACAAACTTAGTTTCACTTTCCAGTTGTTCCTCTTGCCTGTGGCGATACATTTCATAAGGAAAGCACTTTTGACCAAGTTCTTCAAACAGAGGAGCTCATAAAAAGGCAAAGTATTTGCATGCTTATGAAATAAACAGATAATCCACTTTCATAATGAAAATTAAACACACCTATCAAACAAAGGCACAAAATCAAGGCTATCAAGTTCAGTATTAATTTACCCTAAGTAAATACACAGTATGAATCAGCAGTACATAAAATTGCCTTCATGGAAAGTAATGTGCAAAATGACAAACTAACAGGATCCTGTGAGCAGATAAAAATTACTCCATCCTTCCTACTTCTACATCTGGTGCAAAAAGACCACAGACACCACAAACCAAGATCTCTTCCTTCTTTTTAATTTTTCTTTATATTTTTTTATCACTTTGCTGTTAGTTGGCGTTACCACTAACTGCTTATTCTTCTACATAACATTCAAAGCTATAGAAAATACTGTTTTAAAACTACACTTTACCTGTACAGTACTGCAACTCTTTTAGTATGTGCATTTTCATTGTGTAAGAAAACCAAAACAAAAAAGTACCATACTAGGAATAGAAAAGAGGTTAGAGAGGTTAGTATTGGAAACAATTTTTAGGATACAACAGAACTTCAGCAAATTACTTAGCTGATTGGACATAAACATGACCTCAGTGTAACGGAGACTCCAAATGAGAAGTGAACAGTGCAACAAGAGGGTTGGTTCCCTGAGTCTTCAAGTTAAGGCTCATGGCAGGTGACTGAATGCAGATCTGGACTGTGGTGATCCCACCTGGGCTGCATTGGCTGTTCCCCCGGGCTGCAGAGTCTGCAGGCAGCCAGTCACACATAACCTGTAGCTGCTCCCGATTCAGTCACACAAAGTACCACTGGCAGGAGGAAGTGGTCACCTTGGTTTAGTTCTGCTGACACACAGTTGTGTTCTTTGCAAGAACTTGAAGTAAGCCTGAAAACGGAGCTACAGCACAAAATGGAGCTACTGTTGAACAAAGTAGACTCTACTTATTTGTTGCTGCCACAGGCTGTCCCCTCCTTTTGCCAGGAGCCAGAGTGAGAGTGCTGGCTGCAGCCTTTGCAAGCTTAGTGCATCCATGGAAGTGTATTAGGGGGGGGGAAAAAAGCAACCAGAAGCTGTACCATGATATATTACCTCCTTTTATCTTTACCAAAAGCCAAAAAATCCCCAACCCAAGCCCAACACCCCATACCTAGCCACTTTTTAAAATTTTATTGCAGATTAATTTTATACACTTCAAAATACTTTCACAGGCATAATTTTTTACTCGTGGAAGGTCAGGAGTTTGTAATCTTCCTAATCCAAAGTGGCTGTGTGGTAGCTGGCTGCCAAATTGTCAGCTTAAGCAATGAAACAAATGCCCTCATTCATAAATTTTTGGGATTTTGCTGTGAGCCAACATTCAGTGTGCTGTGATACGCTGTGTCCAGCTCCTCAGACTGAATGGGCATATTTGAAATAGTGACATTTCATAGGCTGCTCAACTCCTCTGGCTACCAAGACAAATAGGAGAATGACTCACTGTGTATTCTACTTATCATGTGCTTTAGGTAAACTGAACTTAATATGATCTTTTCCAAAACTATTGCACATATGACTGCTGGGGAGGAAACAACAAAGTACCCACTGGATCACTTAGACAAGGTGAAATGTTTCAATAAATCTGACCAGTTACATCAATCTGCCTTTTTTTTTTTTTCAGACAGATACTTGCACCCTCTTACCAGCAAGGCCAACACAGGTTCCATGTATTCTTACCAGCTTCCTTCAGCCCTACCCACTCAACAGGACACTGATGTCAGCACACATTTAAATATGCAAAGATTCCTTCTGCTGTATGTGCTACCTGCCATAAATATGTGCAATAAAATGGTGAACTACAACACAGGGTGAAGTTAGAGCAAACACTTCGTAGTACCTGCCTAACTTGACAGTAGGCTCTTTGCATTTCACTGCATGTGAGGAACAGACAGTACTCATTATTTACAGTCTAATGTTTCTCTAAATACATCCTTCTTAGTGTTCTTTTTGTTTCCAGTTGTACAGTGGCTCCTAGTGCACAGAAACAGGCCTAATAAATAAATTACTGTTTTGTAAATTATAACATCTCCAATCAAGATTTGTAGCCAGATAAGCAATTGCTATATGAACACAAAAATGTATTCATTTTGAGAAAGTTCGTATTTTAGCAAACACTGTGGTATAGGAGGCTTGCTATTGAGCTGAGTAAGCTGGATGTGGAATGGGCAACTTGGCTGCTCAGTCTCCAAAAACACAGCACATCTTTAGCTTTTCACTTTTTTTCCAGGCTAATCAGTACATTTTATCCTGAACCACAAAACATAGCTCTTATGTTACAGCAGAGCACCTCCTATAAAAAATTCAAGCACAGGAATCAACAGGTCTATCCAGTACATGCTGTGGAGAACAGAGAGATGGTGAAATGAAGGACACCAGGCTCCTCCGGTGCCTACAGTAGGCTCGTGGTGAGAGCTGCCTGCATTGGGCAGAGAGTCCAAGGGTCTGTAGCTAGGAGCCTTTGGGTGCCACAGTAGGACATGGATATGTTGGAAAACAATCACAGGAAAAGCTATCAGATAGTACAGCAGTGTTTCTGTCTGTAAAAGCATCTGTGCAACTGAGGATAGTAAATATTCACTTGCACTAGCAGACTGTTAAAGCAAACCTAACACAAGTGTTAAGGCTGTTCTTACTGTGGTATGTGACAAAGATTTTCTGGCAGCTGTGAAGGAAGTGCCTTAGGGCACACAGGTGCTCTGCAGAAATCAGTTATTTGCTTTATATTTCTTTTCCAAGAACCTGAACTGGGAAATACAAAATAAACATGCTTATAAACTACCAACACAGAGGAGAATTTCTCTTTGTGGTATTACATACTTAGTATTATAATTTATTCAGTCCCTCTTTATGCCAATATTTTTCTTCTCTGAGTAGGATTTCTGCAATTAAGGCCCTTAAAAAGGCTTTAGGGTCACTTACCAAGAAGGACAGTTACACAGCTATTTTAGGGGCTACTCTGACAATGAGCTGAGTAGGTGGATACAAGGGATGTATCAGTTACAGCAGTGCCAAGGTGAGCAGAGGCATGGCTAAAAATACAACTATTTGGGGACGGGAGGAAATGCTTCATGAAATCATCAGCAGCATGTGAATAATTGACTTTTTTTTTTTTTTGAGTCGTGATGTTTAAAGGTCAAAAATTTCAGCACGGAAATTAAAGTGTTCAAGCTCTCAGTCCCCAGTAACACCAACCCCAGTGATGTCGAACCACACGTGAGTGTGTAATGGGCACTGCTGACAGCACCAGAGCCCAGCCTTGCACCCACAGCACACTCACAGACTGCCATGGAAGAGCAGCAGTCAGTGAGAACCTTAGCTAAAGGCACTACTGCCACTCCAGTTACTTCTCTAAAGTTACACAGCAAACACCCAAACAGGCAGCTGTATAGACTGGATATTGAACCGCTGAAACTGAGCCACTGCATGTACAGAGGAAAACCTCAGTGAAGGTGTGGTGCGGGATGCACCTCTTATAGCTTTTAATGTGGCAAAAACAGTTAAAAAAAAAAAAGCCGTCGTTGCATGTTACTTCAATCTACTTCTGTGTCCCCTAGAATGCAAGTCACACTCATTAAGCACAATTTAAATTTAAAATGCTGTGCAACTGGGTGAAGTGCATTGCCAAGTGGAAAAAAAATCAGAATACACTATACTAATACTACTTTCCCTTTAAAACGGGTTGCACTGTCTTGTAAAATAGCTTAAAAACACCCAAACAAAAACCAGGTCCACTGTACAGATCTAACAAGTAGTTTTGCCAAACACAACCATCAGCTAAATGTCAAAATTTTTACATGTTGGCCAGGCTTATACTACAACAAAGGAAGGGGGTAGGGTAAATGTGTCATTAACAGGCATTTTAAAAATAAAGCATTCATTTCTTATAAGTTTAAATAATTTTTTAAAAAGAAATCCTCTTACCACAAGCATTTCTGTAACTGTCTTGGTATTGCTCACAATCTTATTTTCTGTAGTAAGGGCAGTTAGAACAGCACACCACTTCAGTGTTATTAAAATGATAATTCAAACATCTCTTAATTAGTACAAGCTGTAAGAGAACAAATACCGGGATGTAATGTGCTATTTTAAGTTTGTCCTTGCAATGTTAACTTGTTTCTAATTTCAAAGTCTTTCAAGCATACCTAGGTTATTTTTAAAATTGATATCGATATTAATATTCTAACTGCCATTATACACCTATGCTATAAAACATTCCTGATTATCAGTGTTTGGAAATAAGGGCATTTTCCCTAGCACTAACAAAAGTGATGAGCAAAAATCATGAGATGAGCTGCAGCATCACTACAGTTTCAAGTAAAACAGATGTACATACAGGTCTTCTGCTCTGGGTTTTGACACTTAACAGCTGCCATTGTCAGATCAATGAATTTATAATAAGAACTTAAAAAGAAATATAAACCTGTAAGGAAAGTTACAAGTATGCTTTTAAAAAAAGATGCTCTACTGATGAAGGAGTAGTGTACTATAGGGAATCAACAGTCATATCAATATACTTTGAAGGAAATCCTAGAAATCCTAGTTCATTAGTTTTGTCCTCACTGAACAACAGTGGTATTCAAGTATAACAGATTTAAGAGTCTTGGATTTAAAGCGATAACTAAGGATCCACCTTGGATCACTTTAAATCCGAGACACTTAATTCTGTGATAATTGGTGGATCACTTTATCTCTACCTTGGAGATAAAGATATCTCACCTTGAAGCCTGGTGAACTCCCAGATGTACAATATCCCTTGAGTATTAACTGTACTATAAAACCCATGCAAAAATTTATTTTTTATAAAATAATTTCTCAATATCTAGGATTCCTTAAAACCACTTTACTGAGATGAAAAGTACCCTTTGATTTCAGGGGCAAGTCCAAGTGCTTAGTTCTATCTGAAGCAAAAAAAAAGGAAAACAATTCCTCACATCCTTCACATTACACAGCTGTTACTCCAAATGGAAAGCAAATAAAATGCACACTGACTTTTTGAAGCGGCAGCATTTGCTCCAACTTCACATCCATCCTAAGCAACTCATGCACTCAAACTTTAAAAATCACCCATTATACAAACTGACTATCTGACAACATGATGGCTGAAGGAAAACACTTCCCATCCCTCCCAGTCCCATGCCCACAATCACCTTTCCTTGCTTGTTCTGTTTCTCCATTTCCCAACACTGCCTGTGCTATTTATTTCCTTACTCAAAAATGGTTCAATGTGCCTTTGAGGTTTCTGCTATATTTGGGATCATCTTAAATAACTCTCCAGACAATTGTACCATCAGGCCTTGCGCTCAGACACTCTGTGTATCTCAGCTCTGCAGGCTCACAGCCTTATCCAACCTGGCTCTGGACATTGCCAGGGTTGGGGCATCCACAGCCCTCCCGGGCAACCTGTGCCAGTGTCTCACCACCCTCACAGTAAACAAGAAGTTGATGCCAGCCCCAGCTCAGTCCTGATGCAGAAGCTACTCTAGGCTGTGGCGGCACAGGTCAGCAGCAGCACAGTAACCTGAACAGGAGACAAGCTCCCTATCTAGGGCAACAACAACAGCATGAGGAATTTCCACCCCCACCACTCATTCCTAACCTCTGTCTCACACACTTGGTCAGGTAAATAATGTCATGCACACCTGGCACACAATCGAAGCTGTATTTTGATTATGAGTGCACTTCATATGCAGTACTAGGTAGGAACTGATAGCCCTGATAAAAGTGGGGCAGGGAAAGCAGAGCTGCTGAAGTTTAAGTTCTGCCTAACCATTTTTGTTGACCCCAATGCAGATCACACTAGGTACTTTCTGCAGAGAAGGAAACAAACCACAGCTCCTAGGCAATACTGGCCCCTAGCCAAATCTTTTTCCATGCACTATCTTTTAGCTCATGTCCATATAAAACAAGCAAAACCAACTCTCAGCTCCAGCATGTCCAGGATTAAGGCAAGGTCCTCCCCATGCACCACTCAGACCGCAAAGAGCGGTGTGAGAAAGGGCCTTGGTGCTGTCAGGCTCCACAGGCACCACAGATCGTTGGAGAAACCCGTCACACCACTTCAGTGTGTGCTCTACTTTCAGTGCAATACAGGTTACCCCTAGTGAGTGGCCACAGAAGGAGTAACCAGTGCCACACTCCGCGTTCACGTCGTGCATGTGCCTACCTACAGAGCTCAACATTTTGAAGAAACATACAGCTTCTAGGAGTGTCAACAGATTATGGGCAATCCTAATTTCCCTCCCCCACCTCCCCCTAATTTCCACTCCCAGCCAAAACAATAATGAAACAAAAGCAACAGCAAAGTACTAATAATCCCTTATCCACTGTAAACACAGCTCTACCAGCAGAGGAGAAGTACTTTGTTAAGCCTTCCCTTCTGTACAGCTAGCCTATTCCAAATGGAAATGTGAAGGGCAGCAATCCCAGTTACAGGGAGGAGAGGAGGAGACTTTAGAACAAAGATGAACACCAAAGCAGTCACTCTGCAGCTGCTCCAGAAGGTAGTAAAATTAAACAGTGTGGACAGCTTTTGAGATAGGCCTTCCACAAAAAAGGTTGAAGACATTGCACCATCTAAATAACAATCCAATCTATGCACAAACGGAACAAACCCATAAATTTTGTTTCTCAGGAAATCGCTTTGCTCCTTCCATGCAACTTCCTTCTCTCCTGAGAAAAAAAATGCCCTGAAGCACAGTGACCACATGCTTATTTGAGTATACAATGAAATTTCCCTTAATGATTAACTCCAACTCTTTTTTAGTTTAAATAATGCCTTACTCAGAAGGGTTTTCTTATAAATGAGCATTCATTCATTTGTCATGTTATCTACCTAACTCTATTTATCATTAACTTCAATATATTTTGCATGTTTACTTCACTCAGGCTACTGTTTAGGATTTAATTTGAGTATTAACTTCATCTACAACAGTATAAAAGACTGCACCTATTTTACATATATATAGATATATATCATAACATCACCTGGCATATATCTGTAACCAAAGCCTTGCCACAGTAGTTTGTTCCAAAGTGGTTTCTCTGGTTTTATAGAAGGGCTGAGGCATCGCCCTTGTGTTAGAAGTTGTCACCTGCTGAACTCTGCTAATTTATTATGCTGAAAATTTATAGCTGCTGCTTTGGATTATTCAATGAGCAGCCAACGGGCAGCGCCATCACTGGCAGTGCATGTTCCACAGGGCATTAAAGGTAACACATGAGCAAAGTGTGCATGAGATGCAAACATGTAAACAATGAACACCTCCTGAAACCCCCACCATAGCAGGCTCCGGGGGGACATCATCTGTTTCAAGTTTATACTGTTATTCAGTTTAAGACAGCAATGAAGGGGAACTGGTAAATACAAAGAAATGAGAGCTATGTTAAAAATGCATTAAGTATTTTCCAAAATAACTTTTATGTGGAAATATTTAAGGCTTCTGTAAAATCATATTCAAACACAAAATTGGTATGCATGCACAAAGAGCAGAAGAAAAAACATGAAACCAAACATCCTTTCAGAGACTGTGGAACTTTGCTACCTATCTTTTAATTGGGTGAAAAGACTGGAGACATGAAAATCTTAAACATATCTTAGGGAAAAAGAAAATCCATGTCTTTAATCATTGCAGTTAGTCTGAGATGATAAATTCCAAAGATTCAAAAAATAGCACCTAAAGAAAAAAATCTTATGTTTCTAAGGTCTATCTGCAGCTTTATTTGCTCATTTTTGCACTTGAAATTAGCAAGGCTACAATTGCAAGTTTCTCTTGTTCTCTATTCTATAATAGTAAATGACAACACCAATCATATTCTTATTTCTATGCTGCAACACTCCAAGATGCAAAATGTAACCAAGCAAAGACCAACATTATCCTTACGCTGACAATCATCTTTTACCACCATCAGGGACTTCAACTGTCCATTTACTTTCTATAAAACATTCCTTGACACCAAATTTCTCTGTAACCTCCATCTATATTTATTGAGCATCCTCACTGAACTATTTTGCACTATCACTCCTTTTTTTCCTAACGTAAATGTTTCACATTTAAGTTTTTCCCCAAATGTTATATGCCATAAAGTTAAATGCTACAATTATTTCATTAAGGGACTGGGCAAACAGCAGCACTGGATCAGGAGAGGTCTGTGCAGCCAAGGCAGGGGAGCCAGGCAGTGCACACACACTTGCTTTTCAAATAAGCTCCAAAAATCCACAAAGGGGATGTTCTAGAACACCAAAAAGCAAAATTTATCACAGAGGAACACGACAACAAAAATATTCAGCCAGTTTCTTGCTTTCCTTAAACAGGTGCTTTTGTGACGTGGAGCAGAGAAGCATGCGCTGAGCAGTGAATCACCTCTCCTGATCAGCATCAGCCCATCTCCCGAGCCCAGCCTCCTCCCCTGCATCCGGCGGGGGGGCTCCGAGGGGCGGGGGGCTCCGAGGGAGGCCAGAGCCCCGCCGAGGCACCGGGCAGGCCCAGGGACCAGCTGGGGATGAGTTCCCGCCCGGCGCGGAGCGGGGAAGTGGCGGGCGGCGGGTCCGGCTGCCGGCGGGAGCGACCGCGCTCGGCCCCGCGGGCTGCGGGCGGAAGGGGTAACGGCGAGAGGCGCTGGCGCTGCCCCGGAGCTGCGGCGAAGCCCTGGAGTGGAGCCCCGGCTCGGGGCGGCGCTCGGGCGGGCAGGGGCGCTCTCGCCCGGCTTCACCCCGGGCCGCCATCCCGACCCCTGCTCGGCACTTCCAGGCGGCCTTTCCCCGCCGCCACCTGCTCCGGGCAGCGGCCGGGCCAGCTCCTGCCCGCCCGTACCGGGGCGCCGAGCCCCGGCGCATCCTCTCGGTCCGCCCCCCCACCCCCGAGCCATGGCCGCGGGGACGGACCTGACCCCGCGTAACCCCCGCTCCTTCCCCGGNGCCGAGGGGCAGCAAGGGGAGCGGACCGGCTCTGCCCCATCCCATCGCATCGCACCCCACTCCATCCCATCCCGTCCCTTCCCCGGCCGTCCCGCCGCGCAAGAGCCCGCACTCACCGCGCCCAGCCCCGGCGCTGCCGGCAGAGATCACAGCGGTACCGGCGACAGTACCGGCTGCTAAAATGGCTGAGGGCACGGGGGAGGAGCGAGCCCCGCGCCGCCGCCGCCAGGGCCGCCCAATCCTCCCTCCCTCACTCCAGCACCGTGACGCCACCGGGGAAGGGGCGGGGGCGGCCGCGGACCCGGGCTCTGGTCAGTGCTGCCGGCGCGTCCCGAGGCGACCCCGGGGTTCGCAGGCTCATGAAGAAGTGACACGGGACCCTGGCCTGCGGGCAGAGCTCGGTTAGCGCGGCCCTGCGGCGGGGCTCGTTACGGTTCCGAGGCTCACGGAACAGGCCGCGGGGCAGGCGGACCTACGGGGACACGGCAAAAGCCACTCCAGGAACCCCAGCCCCGACCCCCCGGCACAGCCTCCCGGGCAGGCTCCAGCTGGAAGCAGCAAGGCCGCCAGTCCGGCTCTTTCAGGCTGGAACAGACAGCTCAGAGGTTTGTAGCCCAGTTTTGCCTCCTGACAATCTGGAGACCACCAGGCCCAGTCGGAGGCCCCTTTGGTCTTTACTCAGAACACAAGAAACGGGTTTCAGCAGCAGTGCTGACGAGAGCAACTGGGATTACTCACAGTGTGTGGTTCAAAAAGCCAGAGGCTACAAATATCCCCATGATTCATGCAAGAGTTTGCCAGATGGTTTTAGCTGTTTTCGAGTCTGAGGCTTCTTCGGAAAAGAAGAAAATAACGTGCTTCTGACAACACCACTTCTTAATAGCATGTAAGGGAAGAGGAAACATGCCATGCTCCATCTATGCCGAGCAGAAGTCCAGCAGGATCCTCCCCCGCCCCATATGGAGTGGGACAGAGTGTAAAAAAACAAAATTGGCATATATTACATAGTCATTGCTATATTTGGTAACAAGTTTGCTTCCATAAAAGACAACACCTTGCAGGAGGCTAAAATGTTCTGGCAACAACTGCATATGCAATGTGGATGTTATATTTAATAATTCTCAGAGAAGCAAAAAGCACATCACTTCCTTGGATAGAGGCTGAGCTGAATCAGTGTGTGGGTTTTGCTCTGTTTGGACTTTATGACACTTGGGGCAGTCTGTTATACTCTCACTTTGTTCTAATTTGTTTCAAACCCCATTGTTTTTCTTAATGTCACATCATCACTAATAAGAGAACCTGGATTGCACAAGATGCCCCAAGGCATATCTGTTTCATGCAGATTACTTTTTTATCTAAACTCCCTAAATACTTAGAAAAGGTTGGGCAAACCAACTTAGCACAATTTTTTTTCCAACTGGAACACTGACACAGCCTATTTTCTAAATCTTTGTCATAAACAGCAAATGGGCAAGAAAATCTACTTGTAATTTATTCCAGCTACTTTGTACTTCTTACAGTCTTAGATTTTGAATTAAGTGAGTATATATTTACCTTGATGTGGGTAAGGAAGCATGTCTTGTGCCTAAGCCAGCTAAAGCACTGGAATGGCCACAGTGGATTGGAGCACTGCCCAAGCTAGAACATGATGCTGTTCCCAATGAGGACTTGTGCAGCTTAGAGACCTTTAGCTAGAAGTAGCCTATTTCTGCTCTTGATAAACAATGGAAAAGAAATCCAATCTCTTTCTTAGTCTATAAGCTTCCAGCATCTACACCTTGATGTCGTTCCACAGTCTAACTTCTTGCTGGGTGGAAATCTCTTCTGTATGTTCTGTGCATTCTGCCTGGTATTTCCGTATGCTGTCCCCTGACTTTTGCATTAGTTAACCATTCTCTCTTCTCTCTCTATGCCACTCCTTGTTTTACAGATTTGTAACACAGATTCCTTGCACTACTACCGTATTCATCTCTCTTCTAGGCTGACATATCTCACATTTTCCAGGTGCAGTTTCACAGTACCTCCAACAAGTTGGAGCTTCCATCTCTCTACTGCAGACTGAATGTCCTTCCTCCCACATGGATTTCAGGTGCTTCAGGTTGTGCACTTCTGCTGAGTGTAACTCCTCCCTTGCCTCTCCCTTTATGCCCTCCCTGCTGGAGATCTCACCAAACCATGGGACCGCCTCATCAACCTCTTCTTGGGCCTGGACAGGCTGGCCCTGTGTGCCATAGGAAGAAGCTCTGTGGGGAACCCCAATGCCTGCAGGGTTTGTCTACTCCTGTCCCCAGGCCAGGCACCACTGGCTGACATCCAGGCCTCAGTGGTGGTGTTGGGGATGCTCAACAAAATACTTTATCTGTTTCAGAAGGATGAATATCTAGGTCAAACTAATAATTTCAGCAAAGTTGGAAACAAATTTTGATTAATTACAATTGAGGAAAAAATATAACCTGCCAGGTTATCATTAGAATAATGAGTCCTAAAATTATACTTACTACAGACAGGGTGTCAAGGTGAAGAGTCAAATGCACCTTGTTTTTTGCAGGTTTTAGAAAGAGCACCATGGGAAACCTTTCCTGCAGCTACAGGTATGCAAATGCCTGCCTGATTTTCATAGGATTTACTGATGTAGAATATGCTCTTTTGTTTGTCATAAGATACATTTTCATTTAAACCAGTTCTTTGAAAGACTCCAAACATTCTGTTTTGAAAGTAAAGCAGAAACAGATTTACTTGCTCTTTATAAATAAAGCTATGGTTAACTAGTAATTCCCTGAGGATGTGTGATACTTCCAAAGGCTTTAAAACAGGAAGTTAAGACAAGGAAGCCTATGGTCAGGAAGCTGCCATTCACTACATGATGTGTAAAATGTCTTTGCAAACTTTGAGAGGAGTCTTCTAACAAAAATTAAAATGATCTTTATATAACAAAATGTCACAGTATCCTCAAAACCAAATCCGACTGAAAGGATTCTCGTTGTCTCTTGTGTTGCAACTCCTTTGTATCATTCCAGTAAGAAACACCCACCAAAGATCTCTGTGGGATGTGATGAGTGTAACAGCACTTCCCAGACAGTGAAGTCATTCTGTACTGATGCTGATTTTCAGCCTTATCACGGAGGTCAAAAGAAGAGAAAGGGATCTTGAGGAGAGGCTGAAGCCAAGGCCTAGAAGGTTTCTGTTTTTCACCCACGATTCAGTACAAGCTTGGAAAGAGTAAAGACCTTCTCACCTTGTTCCTGCTATCAGCAAAGGGATTGCATAATCTTAGCACTTCTAATCTAAGTAATAAACCAATATCTGGAGCCTTGTGGGTTGTTTATTTATATTAGGAGCAGTGACTGATGAAATCAACTATTTCCTAAATACAATCCTGTTTTTCTTCACAGACTGTACAGTTAGAATCAAAACAACAGAAAACAAAATTTGTACACAAAGTGGGCTATTTTGGAGCAAGCACTCTCCCAGAAGAGTTACCTGAGTTTTGTCTCAGGCTGGTAAAGTTTTAGTGTTCCCCTTTTTGCACATTGGACCTCCACATGAACTCTGCCTATCAGTAGTAATGCACTTTTGTTCACTCCAGACCTTTTAAAACTAACTCTTGTGTTTTAAAAGAAAACAAAACCAACATAGCAGTCAGTCATACACATTTGGTGACACAAAGGCTTACTGATATCTCCAAGTAAGTGCATTCCAAGGAGGAATTTCCAGTAGGGGGAACTGAGGGATGGTTGTGAATAAAGAGCAGCATTTTAAGAGAAGGGGCTGCTACCAAACATATGAACTGTTTTGGTTTTTGGTGCTTTTTGTTCAAGCTAGTTCCGTTCTTCCCTTAGTCTTATACAGGAAACCAGATTCAAAAATTATCTGCAAATCTGTTCGTAACAGTTGTCAAAGAATAAAAAAAGTTCTATATTTTTACATGAAAAATAAACCCTTTATTGTATCTCCATCCATAGTGCTGGGCCTTTGGGGGAAGGAGCAGGGGGGAACGTAGAGACAAAGTCTCATAGGTTCTCTGAACAAAAAACCTGCAGTTTTGTTCTCCTGATGTACCCAAATATGACTTCTCACTTTGAGTCATTGTGTAAAAAAATGAACTGCAGCTTGCAAGCACTGAACATATACTTGGCATTATGTAATTAAATCGTTGGTTTAAGCCCTATTCCATGTGTGAAACAGAAACACGTACCTGCTTGCAGACATAGCATTTGTATTTTGCAAAACCATCAGCTTCTTTACCTGCTCAGATGTGTGCAGAGGTTAGAGTTTGCTTTGCAGAAGTAATGCCTGACAGTAACATTCTGCCTGCTTAGGCTTCAAGACATCAGAGCAATGAGAGCACACATTTTCTGGTTTTCTCTTTTCCCTGATGCTTTCCTCCAAGTGGGCACTTAGTTATTTACTGATCTTGGGTCAAATTAGCACTCACAGGCAGTTCCATTGAGAGTGGTGGGGTCGCACACTACCTGAAGCCAAAAGAGAATGTAGTTTCAGTGTTCTCTTACTGTCCAGTTCATGACAAAACTGAAAAGCCCCATCTGAAGCAGAGCCTTAAAGTATTAGATCACAAATAGGATGCAGTATGGACCAGGAATTCCTGACTGAAGAGTACACATTATAAGAAAGAAAAGCAGTATTGACAGATTTCTGATATATACCACAATAAATCTAGGGAAAGATGTGGAACTCTAAATTCGATTTTGTTGGTGCTAATAGTTACATGTCTTATCAGCAGAACAATCAGTAGATCACCATAGAAAACAAAATACCTAAAATCAGACTTCAGAGGAAACTTTGAACAGCCATTGCAAAGAAGACTGAATAGTTAGTACATAATGAAATATGTTCTATGCTGCTTAGAGACATTCAAAAGAAAGAAAATTAAATGCTATGGAAATGAAATGTTTTATTTAATTTTTTGCAAGATCCAGTCTAAAGTGCATAACCACAGCTAACAGTAGCCACAACAGGCCAGACATACTACAAAGAGCCCATGAGATTACGATACATTATGGCTAAAAATATGGCTAAAAATTGTCTTCTTTCAGCATGTTCCATACTCTTCTCACCTGGATCTCTTGAGTCTTACAGTTTTCTTTAAAGGAGTCATAACATTTTAAATATGGTGCCCTAATTTAGTATGAAACTGTTTGGGGAATTCATTAGAGCGAAGACTAGACTTCAGTGACAACCTTGACCTCAATAGTTTTTCTGTTTACGTATGTGATGGCAGAAGTTTTTGACAGGAACAGCAAGGCCAGCTCCTAATTGATACTTTTTTCCACAATTATTTTTTTCCATTTAGAGCCTAGATAGAAAAAGAAATTGTTTCCCTTGACTTTGTTCAGATTTTTCATTTGAGCTCAATTTTTATAAAAAAAAACAATACTGTTTTTAAAAAAGTAGCAGTAGCCCTAAGCATGTACGTTTGTGGGCTGGCTGCTGGTTCAGCTGCATTTCTGAGGAACATGGAACAGGGAAGATCAAGCAATATCCTCTGTGGTGCTCCTGTACATGTTGTTCTCACAGGGAGCATTTGCATGTGCACGTATTTCTCCGAATTTGCACTATCAGAAGTAATGTTGGTAAGGTTAGAATGACTCAACTTACTGCTTATCTGTTTGTAGCCATTCCTGTAAGCCTTGGGGGCAAATACACATCAGTAGATTGCATGAAGGACAGACATCATCTTGTGTCCAAACTCTATTTTGGTGCAGAAAGGAGTACTTAACTCATTTTAGAGTAACTGGCTTCCTGTGTAGCAATTCACCTATTACACAAAGATTAGATAGTGTGTTTCTTTGGGTTTTGATAGTTTATTTCTTAAAGCAAAAAAACAAATCAACACATAGTGCTTAACACTGACAGACAGAGTTCTTTTCTATACTTAATAATATAATAAATGCATCTGAGAGAAATTCCTAAAACTTATTTGGTGATAGACTGGCAATCTACTTATATGCAAGCCTTACAAAGTCATCTTGTTATTGTGAACTGTGTTGTGTGATTTTTTTAAACAACCTGTAAATGAATCTTGGAACATCTGTTTCTATGGTTGTAAATGCCTATAAAAATCAGTACAAACTAATCCTGCTTTCATCAGATATACTTTCTTTTTGTTTCAGAGATTGCTGTGCCCAGAGGGTAAAATTATGGAGTCACAACAGAGAACTCTAGCCCAAGGACAGAAGTATTGCATATGCTTTAAAGCAAGTAGGTAGCCTTCAAGTACTAAAATATTCTGTGCATCCTGTCTCAATTCCAGCGAGCTGCCAGTCTGCCCTGACATGCTCCAGGAGTTCTGCTTCAGCTTGTTCCTGAACTTGTAAGGGAGTCCTTACAAGACAGTCTTGCAGCTTCCATTTTTTCATGATTTACAAGACACTGCACCTCTAAATCTCATTTATCCAGCTTGTCAAAAAGTCGGGATTTAGCTGGAATTCAAATTATATTCTTTAATTCTGTCGTTGTGGCAAAGCTTTGAGTCATAGCTTGTTTTTTCTAGCAGAACCCCTTTCTTCAGAGGCTGATTGATCACCGCACTGTTTCCCATCAGCCCAACACAATTACCTCCATAGCACTGTGGAACATTGAAAAAGGAACACAAATTCCAGGAGAAATGTCTTTTAAAATGTAATTTATGGACAGTTTGAAGTAGTGGTACAGACCTCTTCAGTAATTTTGGCTATTACACTGAACAGTGTAAGAAAGGTATATGATTATTTTTTAGTTGGTCACCTTTTTCAGACCCTTTAGGAGTCACCACAAAACATTCCCCACATACACTTTCACCTCTCCCATCCACTTAGGTCTGTATAAGCTCTTGCTTATACAGATAAAGATGCCAGAATAACAAGTTCCTACATTCTTAATAGCATTTTTCAGTCAACAACTCAACATTTCCTTTGCATAGTAACTTCATTGCCAAAATCTTTTGGGTCTAAATGGATCTGTTTCCATTCATAATATTTGTAGTACACAAAATATTTGTCCAAGAAAAAAACAGAAATGTCATATAAAGATGGGAAGTGCAGCTTAAAGTAAAAAAAAATAAGTATTTTAAATCTTACCTTAAAAAGTGCTTCCTGTGAGATGAAGGATTTGACTCAGCACTCAGATCTGTAAAGTGAAAGCATTTTTAATGAAGAGTCCAGGTGAAAGTCAGTCTATAATGCTGTGGTAAAGTTAACAAAACTCTGACTCTTAAATGCTTGCCTTTTGGCATCAAAACAGAAGAGAATTCTACTTGCACAATCAGTTTGTCTTATCAGTGGCTGTTACCACTTGTACATGTTGTTCCTCAGGTTTACAATTCACATCATGTATGCAAGAAATATTAAAGGAATATGCTTCATTTACACAATACTTCTAATGACTATGCTTTTGTTTTTGTCAGTAGTTCTGTTACAAGTTAATTCTTGGAGGCAGTTATTTAATTTATTCACATGACACTATATATGCAAATTGTTTGCAAAAAATAATTGTTATTGTTGTAGTAGCTACAGAAGAAGGAAATGCTTGTGAATGAAAACGAGTTCTAAAATTCACAGGCCCTAGGGCTGGGGAGCTGAACTGTAAGGTGTTCTCTGCCCCTGCTACTCTGGTACTCAGAGTCCAACACTGCCCAAAAGCAGATATCCCGCTGTTATCTGCCATGATATCTGGCTCCACAGGCCAGCCCAGGTATCAGTATCAAACAGCTGACAAGTACCCCGATAACAGTTTCTTTTTGTTCAGATGAATAGTATCACTTACAGACCTATTTTCTTACCAGACAATGATACTTAAGAAAGATGATGCTAGGGAGTTTCAGCTTTAGCCTGTGCTACCTAGATAATTTAACTCCTTCATTGGTATTCAATGGAAGCATCCTCACATAAAAGACTTGTAGCAGCTTGAGAAAATGAGAAGGCAGTGCAAAAATAGGCAGGGTAACAAAAAGTACATTATATCCACTGGACAAACAGCCTGAGTAACTCCATCTCTTTCCAAGTTTTAGAATATTATTTTTCATTACTTCATCCAACTGTATTATCAGGCCTAACAAGAGATGCCTTGCTTATCTCCACTTTATCAAGGATACAAACAGCACTAGGGCTGTTTTTCCTTTAGATATTATTGATTAACATTGACAGTAACACCCTTCAGGAGAAAAGTCCAAGTGTCAGCCTGGGACACCAGAGCACAGCAGTGGCAGCACCTTTTCTCCCCTCACGCACAAGTGAGGGTCAGTTCTGCCTGCAGAGGCTGCTCTGCAAACAGGTCATGTGCAGAGTGTGTGGCACAGGACCAGTGCTAGTTCTCAGAATTTAAAGAGTTGTGTAAAGCAAAGCAGTTACTTATGTCTTTCTAAGACATGTTTTCACACGGGACTTATGTATGTTATGGTAAGATCTGAACTCCCCAAATACCAGCTATGTGTTGGGCTGGCATAGTAAGTTCATTCCTTCTTATAAGCACACTCCTCATATTATAAGGAATTCTATAATTGGGAGACAAAGCACATAATAGAACATAATTTCACTCTTTCCCCTTTTTATCTCTGCTGTCTATCAAAGTCTGTTTTATGCTGAGCATTTGACACAACTCTGCTGTGGCTGGAGAATTAAAAGCTGTGTCCCCATTCAATGTTACTCAATGTTACACTGATGTTCACTTCCCTTCCCAGAAATGGCTGGCCACAGGGGACAAGGCCTTTAGACTGAAATACTGCTGTGCAGAGTAAACCAGAACTCCTACGAGCAGCAGAGCTGACAAAGCCTTCCAGGTTTTTAATAGATTTGAATCCCTAGCTCTTTTTCTTCCATGGATTCCCGGTTCCATAAGCATAACCTCTCATTGCTCAACTAATGCTGTTACTATAAAAGATCAGTCAACATTATTCACCATTTCCATGCTAAACCAGGTTGCCATGTGACTGCACATGCAAATCCTGTGTGTCTACAACTTTGACCCAATATCAAATTCTTGTCAGAAAAGCAAATTTATAAGGTGGGACACTTTGACCCAATATCAAATTCTTATCAGAAAAGCAAATTTATGAGGTGGGACACCCTTTCCTCACAGAGCTTTTATTGTCAAGACTTGAGTCCGTCCTAGTTATCCTGTGAAAGAAGCTTTGTCCAATGCCTCAGGTAGGAATTTCAGATAACAAAACTCACCAACGTGTTCAAGTTTACTCACAAAATTAGAGTTATAATCAATGCTACTTTTTCATCCTTTTCCGTATTTGGTATAATAATTTCAAATGTTACACACTTTTATACTCTTCTGAAAAATGCTACAACAGCACTTGAAGTGCATAGAGTCCTTGCAGTGCAGGGGAAGCACTACAGACAGAAATTACACCCTAATTTCTAAGCATCTCCTTTTACTTTTGCTACTCATTTAATGCTAAAACTATCAACTAATTTCTGAGACTTGTTTCCAATTTTCACTTTTTTTTTTTTACATAGCAAACCCAGCAAATGCTCAATGCAATTTCCATTACCTTACATCTCATGAACAAAATGTAGGACCTTTCAGAATTTATCTTGCAAATAGACATAATTATCTGGGGAAGTTATCACACAAAGCAAAGGAACAAGAGTAGGTATTTCCACTGAAAAGAGACTCCATGAGAACTGCAACAGGCATTTAATGAGCTTCCACTGACTTCAGCACCACAGGGCTCTGTCCTTACTTGGAGGGAATCAATTTAGATGACTGAAACATTGTGAAATTAATCTCCAGTATGACCCCACTGACTTCTCTGGTGCTACTCTGGGCACAAGGCTGCCTCACATGCTATAAAAAGTGTTGGCATAAGCACAAGGGAGTTCAGTAAAAATGTTAGAGGATTTGTGATGAACAGGAGGCTTAAACAGTTTTAAATGAACAACGCAAGATTTAACTTTAAACTTATTATTTTTGTATGGTGTAACTTAATGGCAATTCCTCCTAATACTGGATTAAAAAGTTTAAAATAAGCCATAATAAGCCATATTCAATATCACAGAATGTCTACAGTAATAATACCAATTAAGCCTAATAACAACCTAAATCTGCAGGTCTAAGACATTCTCCTGGTGTTAGGTGATACTTCAGCCAAATACTGAAATGTCCCATTCAGGCAAATAAATAGTTTTAGCAAATCAAGTATAAAATGCCTGCCACTAACCCAAAATAATGATAAATAAATGCTGTCAAGTTTTTATCTCATGATCAACATATTCCCAGAAGGATTCCTGCTTTTTTTCCCCACAGGCCAGGTGAGGAAATGGAATGAGGATGTGTAATATTCAATGACATCATGGTTTTTAGGCCTGTCTGAAGACAGAATTGGTGCAAATCCATCTGGAGCTGATGAGAGGGCTTTCTGAGAGTTATTATTCATGATATCTCAAAGCAAACTGCTCCATTTGCAGAGAAGATATGAACCCCCTCCTCCTCCTTTCCCTAACACATCTTTTAAGGTTCAGAGAAGAGAGGAGGGGTAAGAATTACATTTCAGGAATTAAATTTCAGAATCTTCTAGAGAATTTTACATCATTGGTTCTACAAGCTTTAGACTACTACACTCTACTCCTTACAATTTAGCCAAAATATTTCATATTATTCAGGCCATCCAATATCCAAAAATGCATTGTGGGAGCCTCTTCCTTCTGCTAACAGGCGGATGTATTGGGGTGGCTGTGGAGCATTACTCAGGCAGGATTATCAAGAGTTTGATTACTTATTTTATTTTGCTTATTTTGACATTGTATTGGCTCAACTTGAATCTACACCACAGGTTCCATCCCAAATTGCCACTGAGTCGTGCTGCTCACATAGTTTATTCATTTGATTTTCAAATTATCTTCCCTTGAACTGCTCTGCCTTTGTAGTATGGCAGTGACCAATGGCACAGGTAATTTCCAGTTCTTTGCTAAAAATCACCTGCTTCCAAGAAAGGAAAGGACAGCTGTTTATTAGCAGTAACCACTCCAGTTCTGGAAGCCTGACTTTTCCTCCGAGGTGCAAACCAGGCAAAAGCCAAAGAGGACCAGGGCTGCCACCTGCTGTGCAAGTTTAATTTTTGTTCTCCATTACCAAAGTGAGTAATTTTGTAACAAAAGGTAAATTGAACAATGCAGATGTCTAGCCTGATTTCCTTCATTAAAAAATCCTCTAGAGGAGAGTTTTGACACATGTGGCAATGGGGAAAATAATGTCTTGAAGCACAGGCATGTTCACTGGTGCACACTCATAGGGTCTGCAGGCAAGATCACAGGGGTAGGTGCCTCAGCTGAGGTCACACATACCTGCTCTGTGACCTTAGTTCATGTGGGTACTGTCTACATGTGTACAACCCAATGTATTTCAACCTCTACAAAAGAAATATCTCAAAATACCAACTCCTGGGGACATTTGAACTATTTTATACAGCATGTGAATGCATAAGAACTGTCTGCAACCCTACAGATAATACAAACTTTCTGCTAAATGTTCACCAAATAGCACTTGTCTTCTTGATTGATGTTTTCTTTTCTGTTGTTTTGGGCTTTGTTTATTTTGGTTTTTTTTAAGAAAAGCAGGTTTTATATAGATACCAAGTATTTTTTAAATATCCTTGTTTCACTTACATCATTTGCAGATCATAGGCTCTCACTGCACTACAGAAATAGGAGAAGGCATGCACTAGTATTGTGGTGAAGATTTTAAGGAATATTTTAATGAGAAAACTGTACCTTATTCTGCTTGTATGGCTGAACGTCTAGAATTTTCTTTGCTTATCTAGTAGCCGTTCATGCTTTTTGGGCTTAATAAAACAGCAGCAAACAGATCTGAAAAACAGGAATAACATGAAATGTTTCAAGCTGGAATATAAGGATTTTTGTTCTTCTTTCCCCCTTCATTGGATAATTTTTTCAATGATGTGCTCCTGGAGCTCCTTTGATCTTATGTGCCCACACTACAGTTTCAGCTTATCCCTTTTTCTCTGCTTCTAGTAAAGAAGGCTTTACAGAAATAATTTGGGCACATTTGTTCACCATTAGTTAGAGTTCTAAACAGAAAAATCTGTTGCTGAGTACATGTGATCTGCTGGGTAACTACCTGTACTGAGTACCATAGCACTGACCTCCCATTTGGGCAAGAAGGGATTGTGTCGGGGTTGGGACTGTGGAAGAAATCTTCCCAGTAATCAGCCAGAGGAGAAAACTCAGCCCCCAGCTCTGAAGGATGTGAATACCATCAGCCAAGCTGTGAAAACACTCACATATACACAAGCCATGAATCCTGATAAATATGGAAAGCTCTGTGGTAAATATTTTCAAGATTTATGAAAAAGCCTAAGAGGGGCTGAGCTATCTGGAAATCACAGACCTGAAAAACTCTTTTGCAACCCCTGTTCTATTACTGGAAACTGTTAGCAACTATCCACTGATGTGGGATGAATAAAGGAGCCAATGACTACATGATTCATCTGGATACCAAGATGAGAACATAAGCTGAGATACTAAATCTGCACGAGATATACATTTTCTTGTTTTCTTCAAACACAGTGCACTACATTGGCCTCAGCAAATAACACAGCCCCCCGCCCCCACCCCCCTTATATTTAAGCATCACCTCCTTTACAAAAAATGCAATCCTTACTTATTTCAAGAAAACTAAGTTCAAGTTATTTATCACTAAATTTCACTCCAGTGATTGCTGCAGTTTAGAGCCAGTTCCTTTCTACCCATCTCATCTGAGAACTATAAAACCTATTTCACTCTTTCAGGTCTAACAGGAGAACACAGTTCCTGCCTTCCTTCCTGCAAATGCTGACACCTTTTCCCAACCTCTGTTCTATCAAAATGCTTCGTGTGCCTAGGCCCCTGCCAAGCTGTCAGTGACCACATGGCCATCATCCCTTTTGCAGAAAGAGGCACGTATTCTTGGAATTTAAAATAAATCTCCCATATAGAAGAGTATTGTGTCTCATGCAGGTGTGCCATGTATTGTTACAAGAGAACTAGTTCAACTCATAGAATAATAGAAACATAGAATCATAGAATGGCCAGGGTTGGAATCTTACTCCTTCCACTAGACTAGACTGCTCCATCCTCACAGGAAGAATTTCTACCTAATATCTAATCTAAACCAGCCCTTTATCAATTTAAAGCCCTTCTTCCTTGTCCTGTCACTCCATGTCCTTGTCAAAACTCCCTCTCCACCTCTCTTGGAGCCCCTTTAGGCATTGGAAGGTGCTCGAAGGCCTCCCTGGAGACTTCTCTTCTTCAGCCTGAACTATCCCAACTCTCTCAGCCTGATTAATAATAGTAAATTGTTACTGTTTCATTTCCTCTGTTTAGAAAAGTAGTCATAACAACATTCTCAAGGGATAATACAACGAAACTTGTGCTGCTACTGAAATTAAAGTGTGTGGGGGGGTTATTTTATTAGTTAGAGAGCGTTGGAATGAGAATTTCAGGGGGTGACCAACCACCAGAGGGCTCGCGGCTCCTCCCAGGCTGTTCAATGAAATGTTTAAATAAACCGGTAAGAAAGCACTTAAACATGACCTGTGTCCCGTATGAGGCTCCTACTCTGTGAAATGCATTAGCTTGCACAGAAAACATGCCAGTATATTAATTTTTCTTCAATAACTCATTAAGACACACGAAGACATCCCTCACCATGGTCCTTACCACTGGCAGCAGGGGAATTTCTGCTCCAACACCTCCTTCTTCACTGACCTTGGTGTCTGCAGCTGTTTCTCTCACATAGTCTCACTCCTTTCTTCCACTGCAGTTGCATGGGGGTTATTTCCCCTTCTGAAATCTGTTATCCCAGAGCTGTTGTCTCCGTTGTTGCTGGGCACAGCCTTGTCCAGCAGCAGGTCCGTGCTGGAGCCTTGGCTCTGTTGGACATCAGGGAAGCTTCTGACAGCTTCACTGAAACCAACCCTGTAGCCCCCTCGGCTACCGAACCCTTGCCATACAAAGGTATAAGAGCAGCCGTTTTGTATTTTAAAGCATCTAATTTCATGGGTTATGTTCACAGAGATGTTCAAATGTGTGACTGAAATCTGTGCATGCTAATAAATGATGGGAGGGTCTAACAGAACCCAGGTTTGGCTCAGAAACCTTTGTGGAAAATGGACACTGCTTGATCACTGAGGTATCCAACACCTCCTTCCCAAATATCACAAGCCATAAAAATACACAATTATATGACATAATAGACCTGACCACATAATATTCCATGATAGAATGAAATTGTACAAATTTCACACAACTTAACTAACTAGAGATTACATCATGTCATAGTTCTCCTTCCCACCTTTTGTGTTGTTTCTGAGACTGGCATTACATTGGTTTTACATTATGTTAAATATAGCAGTTCTCTGACTTTGAATACCAAATGTCACTGTGGTATTAATAACAAAGGCAAATTCCACACAGAAGGTTAGGGAAGACGCAGTGTTCTGAATCCTTCGGGTTGAGGTTCACAAGCAGTGACAGTGTCTCATAACCTGAAGTTAATTCTTAGTTTTAAAACTAAGAACTCAGTTGTAGCCAAAAGAGTTTTCAGTAAGTCATCATGAGTGTCAGTGTGCTCAATAAACTACAGCAAAACAGAACAAAAATAGAAAGCACACGTTCTTCTCCCTGCATATCTATGTAGATTTAGTGTGCCTCCTACGTATACCAGTCACAGCTTAAATCAACTCTAACAAACAACTAGAGACTGAGAAAAGTGCTGTTAAGGCTCAGCTTCCAAGAGAAAGAGTTTAGATGGTTCTTTGTAAAATGCCTTTTATTATACTTAGCAATAATATGGGGCTAGTATTGGACATGAAACAAAGCAAATGCCTTGAAAACTGAAAGATGGCTAAACAACACAGGACAAACACAAAAGGGAGTGCTCTAAGGCATAAATGTTTGGTTGCTGATGTGTGAAAAGAGCAGTCATCTTCTTTTTGTTAGTTCTCAAGATACTTCAAATTTAAGGAGAATATCTGGATGGAAACTTTCATTTTCTTAAGAACTCATGTGTTTTATAGTAGATCCATTTTTTCCACACTCAACAAAAATATTTTTCCCCAAGCTCCAAACAACTTCAGAGAATGTGTTTACTCAGTACATGAAACTACAAAGAAATATTCCCATTTTTCAGTTTCCTCCTCCACCCATATTGCAGACTGACTGTACAGTTTGACCTCCTAATTTCAACACAAGTAATCAATGTGCAGATAAACTGTCAACTATGATTTTCTTTCTCTCAGAGCAAACTTTGCTCATTCATGATAGTTCTGTACTTTCCCTTGCTTTTATCTCCACCTGGTTTTTGTGTCTATTAATACGGCAGCATGTTATGTATGGGAAAAACGAAGTTGAATAGTGCAAACGTGACAGAAATGTGAATCAGTGAGAAGCTGGTTCATGCAGTTGTCATCTAGCAAGTTTCTGTCAGTGCTTTATATTATTTTCAGTCCATCAGGTTAAAAAACATGACAATGTGATACGCTTTTTAAACTTCTATTTTGAATGTTTCTAGTTGACATTTACTTATTTTTTGGTATTGTCTAGCATATGTTCTAGCTAAATTAGCTGACAGGGAGAGATTTTATAAATGCAACAGCCTTTCATCTTTCTCTCAAGGAAATTCCTTGAGAGGAAATCAGCAATTACACTACCACAAGCCTTTCTTTAAATTAATAAAAAATGCATGTGAGCAACTGACTCAATAGAAGGAAGTCAGAATAACTAATGGAAGAATCTCTATGAACCTAGATCTGTAGCAAGAAGAAAAAAAACAACAAAACAGAAAAAGTAAGAACCAACAAAGCCACCCTGTAGTGAGTGGCTTGCTGTAAGTATCACATCCCCCGAGACCACTGAGGTGTCCTGCATGGCAGCTCGTGGTGATGGTCTCCCTGGGGCAGGGACACCTCTGAGAGTGCCCCTCGAGGCTGGGAGAGCCCTTACCCAGTTATCTCACACCTGCAGTGAGGTAGGGATGTTTGATGTCACATCTAAACGTGCATTGCATGCTCCTGACATGGATCTATACCAGCTACAGCTTCACGATGAGGAGGGCAGCCAGCAGCAGTGTTCGACTGCCAGCAGACTGTCATAGTCTATTTCCCGTTCAAAGCAAGTAATCAGCCCTTGCCACAGCCAGTAAAGCACTGCTTTTGGTCCCACTGCTTTCACAAGTGATGCTGGGACTGATTACTTTCTGAAAAGTGGATAAAATGAGAAGAATTTTCTTAACTATAAAAGCACTTCAGGAGTTAGTAGAACTCAGCCTGGGGTGTCAAAGCCATCCCAACAACAAAAAAAGCACATTGAAAATAAGGTCAGAGGAAGGATGTACATGTATAGACTTCTGAAGATTTAACCTCAGTAGGGGAGCAATTGTCCTAATTTGTGAAGGGAAAGTACATTTGATTTAATTCCTGGGCTACAAGGAATGAAGCAAGAAGGCCAAGTGAAAAGTGAAAAGAGGTAGGATGTAAGTAGGAAGCCAAAGAGACTGTGGTTTCTGTTTTGTACAGAAACAGCCCTTCTGGTTTACAAGTGCTGTTGCTTTCTGTATACACGACTTGAATATATTCATGCCCATAGTCTGCAAGCACTGCCCAGAGGCTGTTCTAAGTCTCATTTTGACTGCTCAAAGCATTTTCAGACTGCAACTCCATGCCCAGTACTGTTCTTCATAAAACAAAAAATTACAAGCAAGGAAGACCTGTGAATATTGTTATTCATCAGAAACATTGCAGGACTTAAAATATAGTTTGGTTTGTTGCTCATTTAGCTTGTGGGTTTTTGTTGTTTTGGTTTTTTGTAACACCTCCTATACACCAAGGGCACAAAGTCTCTAGTACACCTACAGGTGTAACTACATACTGATGTGTACAATCACATTTCTGAAGTACAGCAGCAGAGCTTGGTGCTGAGGAAAGGTCTCGATCTATATAATTAAATTCAAAGTATTTGAGGACAGGCTTAAGCTAAGCATGTGCTTAAATGCTCTTTTGAATAAGAATTAAGGTCTTTTAGTCCTTCTGCTTTGAAGTTCAGCTTGTGATGCTTGTTGATGGTATCTACCATGGGCAAGATTTCAGGCCTTGCCTTTACTTTCAGACTCACTTAAGATGGAATTTGCAAATGATACATTAGGGAGAGACAAGATGCAGTTTTATTTTCCAGAGAGAGCATAAGCTGCCTTTAAATTTCATACCTTGTCAGGGACCAGCAACAGTGGGGCTGCCCCACAGAGGCAGCGATCAGGAGCCAGTGCCCACAAGGGGCACTGACCTGAACAAGGGCTCATCCCAGAGCATCCAGCCTGGCCAGGAGAACAGGGCTGGAATGGTGACAGGGGCTGTGAGAGTCCAGTGATCATTAGGAAAATGAGGGGGGACAAGCCAGGTCCAAGGTCAGTCCAGGAAGCCCAGTCAACAAGTCAGGAACTGCAAAGGCCAGAGCTGAGGACAGAGTCTGCCTAAAGCCCAGCCTGGGGGAGGACTGGGGCTCTGGGTGGTCAAGGACTCCTGGTATGCCCAGGGCCTGGCATTTCTTCGTGGCTTAACATTAGATTGCACCATTTTTATATTTAAAGAAGCCACTGACAGAAAAATAAATCTCATGCTAGATACAAGAACAAGCCTCAGGCTCTCATGCAAACATTTTAGTTGCAGGAATTTAGTGCTTTTAGGGAACCATTGCTACTGACATAGGAGAAACGTATGTTTACAGTGGGTCTTAGTAAGATCCTAACTTCCTTAGACAAAGGATGAGAAGAAATGGTTAATAAACAGAAAAGAGCAATTGCTTAGTGTTCAGTCAATAATACTAAATTGTTATTCACAGATTTCAGGATGCTTTTCAAAGAAGCTGAAGAAACTCAGAGAATGAAGGAACTGTGCCTAAGACATCCAGCAGATCGAGATCAGAGAACCAGATCTTTTGGATTTATATTGGATCACAGTCTGAACATGAATGATCCGTATTGTGTTGTTGCAAAGAAGTATCAGCTGTACCAGGATATTAAGTTTTATACCGTGTTCCTTCTTTCTAATGAGTGGAAAAATCACAGCAAGACAAGAAATCAGCAGGTCACCTCATCCATTGCCACAACCCAAAGTAGGATCAAATAGATCAGCAAAGTGCTCCAGGTTACACCTAACTCTGGAATTATAATTGTAAAGTTAATCAGCTTCCTCATACACTCAACCAGAGAGCCCCAAAAAATTAATGCTGGCATAAGACAGTGAGACAGAAAATGAGTAGCAAGGGGTAGAGGAAAGGCAAAGATGATTTATTTATACCAGTATAATGTGTTGAACTATGATGCAACTTGATCTTACTGAACATCTTCTTTATTTTTTATTTTAAAGTTATTATTTATTTTAAATGTTTCCTGAATGGTCAAAAATGTTTTGAAATGTAATTCTGTGTCCTCCCCCCAGCTTTGCATCACCTGCAAAATTAATAAGAATTTTCTCTGTTCCATTATTTACATTGTTAATATCAATAACAAAAAGACCCAGACTGAAGACAGGCTCTAGAAAACCAGCAGTGTATCCTTTCTTTTTGTCAGTGAACTATTGCTTGCTATGAACTACTCCTTGCTTTGCAGTCAGTTTTGTACAGACCTTATAATACATTTATCCAGACTGTATTTCTTTAACTTTTTAAAGGGAACGTCATGTAAGTGTCATGAACAAAATCAAGCTGACAATGGGCCCTGTCCTATCCATAAGGCCTGTTCCCTATTGGAGGAGAAAATCAAGTTATCTGGTGTGATTTATTTTTGACAGATCCATGTTGACTGCAGTTGTTCTCTGGTTATCATCTAGGTGCTAATAATAGTTTGTGAGGTTTATTTGTCCCAGGATTTTTTCATGAATTTAAGTTAGTAACACTTAAATTGAGTTGTATTTCTCTGGCTCCATCCCCCCTCTGATAACAGCAATTTATAGTTGCCTCTTCTGTTTTTCCAGCATCTCATTCACCTTCTTAATTCTTCAACTGTCTTTCAATCATGTTCACTAGACTCAAACTATTTGAAAACATTTGGTTCATCTGAGTGCTCCTTATCTGTTCTTTACCTACTCTGGGCTGAGAGAATTTTGTTCTCAGTACTACCAGTCCCAATTATCTGCTTGTGCATGATCTTTTTTGTAAGTCTAATACAACAGAGGCACCAATCCCTTTAGCTTTCTTCATAATTTGTTGATAGATTTTCTTCTCTGTTGAGTAGGAGGTTAATAATTTCTCTGTATCCTTCTTAGTACAAATATATGTAAAGAGCAGTTTTTATCTGGTAGCTCTTGACAGTTCAATGGTTTTGCAGCAACACCTTTTTTAGTATTTCTTCCTTATTCTTAGTTATTTGATCCATCTTCCTTTGTATTTTCTTCATGTGCTTAAGGTCAATAGAGACCTCATGATGTGGCCAAGCTAAGCTTACTGCTATTTCTGTTCTACTCACAATTGGGATAAATGGCCCTTTGAATTATTTTCTAAAGCATCATTCCTTTTCTTAACTCCTTTCTTTAGACTTCCTTCCTATGAGGCCTTAACTATCGATTGCTTAAATCTTTAGCTTTCATGACATCTCTCTTTATTTAGCTGTTCTCTTTCCTTCTTCTTCAATGGACAACAAGCTGTCATTTTGCAAATGCTCTTTTTTTGTGAGCAAAATACTGCCCACTTTTATGTTTTCAGCCAGTTATTCTTCACTGGCAGTCTCTAAAAAAACCACAACTACTCCAAACCACCCAACCAAACCCTCATATTCTTGAGGCTAGGCCATATCCTAAAGAAACCACTACACCTGAAATACCAGCACCTTACAATGAACTGCTGTTCTAATGGAAAGGGCTTTTCACTTCACCAAAGATAAGCTCAGGAAAGAAGTCAGAGAAACAGATGCCAGACACTGCCAAAGGTGAGAGACTGAAATGCAGAGACAAGGTATAAAACTGCCTGGGATTGCTTCTAGCAGTAGTAGCTGTCCTCTTGTATGTGACTGAGGGAGAGGAAGGAGATGGATCTGTTCCAGGTTGTTCAGGGCAGCAGGTAATCCAACTGGTAGACCCCAAGAGAAAATACTCTATGCTTTGTGAGCAGTAATCCTGTGTTTTAGAAATAGAGGAAGAAGAAAACTGCCAAATATTGGTGTTAGTGCTGAACTGCTTCTGAGTATTCAGGCTGTGGAGCAGGGTAGTGCCCAGGTGTGTGTTTCAAGTATGTGTGTGTCCAGTTAATGGGAGAGGCATTTGCGGGAAATTTGTGCTGCAGATTTAGATCAACAATAGGTGTTTTAATGAATCAGCAGTGACTGAAAAACCAGCATTTTGTAGAGTTCTTATTAAGCTCAAATTATGGAAAAGAGTCCTTGAAGATTTTGGAAAAGCCTGGTGGGACGCCTTCTTTGCCAAAAAGGGAGTAATTTCTTCCACAGCAGAATGGCAGTGACATACTGCCTCCAGCTTTACAGACCAGGTGTTGCTGTCCCTGTGTCTACATAGAAATCACTTTGACTCAGCCAGTATTGATATCTGACTCGTCTTTTCAAACTTACTTGTGGAACTAAGTTTTTATTTTCAATTAATCAGGCTCAACAGTTTGGCCAATGATGGTGCTGTCCTAATGCTGTCCTGTGGAGAAGGAAAGCCCTGTAACGATCAGGATGGGGAGAGCGATGTGCTGCGTGCAGGTTATGTGAAATAAAATCTGTAGGAGACAGCTCTCAGGGGATGTCCATGGCTCTGATTACATTGACAATATCCCCTTAACCTGCTACTCTCCCTGGATCTCCACGGACCTTTGCCTTTGAGACACAGAGTTACATATTTGCAATACAACCTTTTCACAATGCCATAAAGCAGGAACCAAACCTGGACTCGGCTGCACAGGGCTCAGTCTGGCACCCATGGCAGTAAATCGTCTAAGCACAAAGACAAGTGGGGTCTGCGCTCTGTGCAAGGCACTGGGCACACCTGGCTGGAGGCACCTGCCCATGTCCAGACCGAGGATGGGCTGGAGCCCCGCTCGGGTTTGGAGCTGGAGCCCCGCTCAGGTTTGTCCCTTCCTCGGCCGACCTACCTATATCTGCAGCAATGGCACTTGAAAAACTCGTTTCTCGAGTTAAGGTCGCCGCCGATCGGGTCGGCGAACAGACCGCGCTGACGGGCGTGCAGAGCTGTGCCCGGTCCTTGCCGCCCTCCCGGCCGGTGGCACTGAGGGGGTGAACCGCGGGCAGCTGCGATAAGGAGGAAGAGGAGGAGGGAGCGGGGCAGCCGGGCGAAATCCGCGGCAACAGGCGGGGGGGAGCCGCGGACGAGGAGCGCGCACCGCCGAGGGAGCAGCGGCCGCGGCGGCGAAGGGAGGCGGTGGGGAGCGGGGAGAGGCGGGCACAGCCGTGGCGGAGGGAGGAGCGGGCGGCCGGGCGCAGCCAATTCGGGGGATCCGTCCATTTTTCGGCGTGAGTCAGGCACGTCGGTGGGGTGATGCTGCGGCGCCGGGCAAGGGCCGGGCCAGCCGTGGGGAGCGGCCCGCCCGCTCGGGTCCGGAGTCTCGGCTGTGCCGGCGCTGCCACTGAGCGGAGCGGTGCTTCCTCCTTCCCGNGGGCCGGACACGGCGCCGGCCGCGGGTAAGGGTAGCCCAGGACGGGCAGGAAAGAGAGAGCGGTGGGCGGCAGAGCCGGGCGGGGAGAAGAGGGTCCCAGGGCGGGGGGTCTGGAGTTGGCAGGCTCCGTGCAGCTGCGGCCTCTGCCTCCCCTCAGGCTGCTGCGCGCGAGACTCCTCCGGGCAGCGGAAGGGAAGTGCAGAACTGCCCGTGCCCCGAGCGGAGCTGCCCTGCCCACTTCTCCCGGAGCCTGGCACTCCAGGGCTGCAGCGGGAGCGTCTGGGCGTTTCATGCTTCGTCAGCCCGGCAGCATTTTGGCTTTGATTCCGTCTTGCTCCTACCTGTTCCTGGAGAAGAGGCACCGTCCCGCCATGTGTCGGTACAGCCTCCACAACCTCCTGGACTGGATGTATGGTGGGGTGGACCCCAGCTTCGCCGGCAATGGAGGGCCGGAATGCGCCGCCTTTCTCTCCGGCCAGCAGCGCTTGCTGGAGAGTTTGGTCTTCCTCACTGTGGGCGTCGTGGAGATCCTCGTGTCCCTGTGGAAGCTCAGGCAGCTGCCTGTCCGGGAGCTGGAGAATCTGCTGCAGCAGCCCCAGACTAAGCAGGAAAGCCTGGGCAAGAACGTGCTGCTGGTGCTGCTCTGCCTCATCTTTGGGCTGGAAGTGGGGTTCAAGTTTGCCACCAGGACTGTCATTTACCTCCTGAATCCCTGCCACGTGGTCACCATGATGCAGGTAAGACTTGTGCAGGGTCACCTGGAAGTTTGCTTTTGTGGTGTACTTGCAAAACAGTTGTGGGGTTTTTTTTCCCTATAGTTGGTTTGTGGACCAAAAGTGCCTAGCAAAATTACAAATGCCAAGAATTGGTATAAATATTTTAAAACTTAGCTTTTTAGTCAGTTGAATTGAAATCTATCAAAAAACCCAAGTCAGATGAAAAGGTGAAATTGTAGCTATAACTGTTGTCCAAATCTCTGGTTGAAAGTGTAAATAATTAGGGCTTTCTCATCACTTGCCTTTGCGTGATCCTTTCTTCAAGAATAGAAGGTGCTGTTTTCGCTGACAGCAGTGCTAAAATTTGCACCAAATCTAATGAAAACAAGATTAATGCAAAACCAGCTATGTCATTTATGTGCAACTTTTTTAAGCAAGTGACTTTTAGGGGTGTGATTGTATTTTGTGAAGGTGTTGGAGAAACAAATTACCCATTGTGCAGATAATGTTGGTTTACCTTTCTAATTTTAGAGGCTGAACAGTATAGAAACAGGTGTTACCTGTTTCTCATACATGGGGTGAACAGACTGATGTGGCCTAATACATGTGGATGAACCATGTCGTTTACTGACTTGTGGCATGGTTGTTGATGCGTAATAATGCGCAGTGTGTGTAGATTTCAAAATAATGGATACAGAGACAAACAATTACTGAACTGCGCTATCTAAAGCTTATAAGCTGTCTTTGTTACTAGCACTGTGCATGTACTGAACTATCAGTTTCACTGAGCTTGGTAAGGAGTGTGGGAGATGTCAAAAAATATTATTATTTTGCTAATTTTATACCCTCAACACTGAATAGCTTAAAAAATTCAAGGTCAAGAATTAATCGAAGAATATCAAAAAGGCTTTCATAAAAGTTGCCATGATAGCAATGTCTGTCTAAGATGAATAACAGATGAAAATCAGATCAATGCTATTCTGGGTCTCCCATTGCAGCGTGTGAGGTGATCTGGGCTGAATCAGATCAAGGCAGTTCTTGGATTCACACCCGGAGAGCATTTCCTAAAAGGAAGGGAAACATCTTTTCTGGTTGTACCAGTGGTTTGAGGGATCTGGGTTTTATTTCAAGGGCGGGGAGGGGAGGAAACAAGCTGCAACAGCAATATTCAAGACCTTTACAGCAATTAATTTACAGTTCCAGAAATTATTTAGTAGGTAATGTAAATTCCTAGGCCACGATGCAGTGTTTGCCCAGTAGTTTACAGCACAGGACTCTTCCTTCTCGTGAAGTGATAAGGATTGCTGTGCAATCAGTCAGTCAGTATTGGGTGTGAAGTTGTGCAAGGACTGTGTAGAAATAAATAAAATAAAATTATAAAGCTACATTCCGTTTCTAGGCAGCACTCAATGATAACTGAGAAATTTTCCTGTTGATTCTCTGGAAAAGAGGTGAGGATATATTAACAGTAGGATTTGAAAGTTTAGTTGCCTTTATGTCATGATGTTAACGATAAGTATTCAGCTAAATGCTTACACAGACGTGGGGGAGCTAGTTCTGTTCACCTCTTTCAGTAATGGCCCCTGAAAGGGAGATGGAGATTTAAGCTCTGTAGTCAGGCATTGCCATTTCTGAATCTCTTTTTGACTAATTGTGAAGCTCTTTAAAAATAATCCTATGCTAATTACTCATTAGAAATGGTGTTCCAGCGTTTGTGAAACTGAGAAGGTGGGCATATCAGCAAAATGTAGAAGTCCTGCCCCTTCATCCTCAAAAAGATATATTATAAGTAGGCTTGGGCTTAATGTAGAGAAAGAAAATAATGGCAAAACCAACAGCTTTCAGCAGAGAAAGAGGATTAGATACAAAGATAGTCAATGATCTCCACCAGCAGACAAGTAATACATAGTTGGAATCTTGAAAACATTGTTTTTCTAGCCTGAATTTGCTGAGGGTAACAGATTTGTAAGATGAAATACATGAAAATATAGTTCGTCCACCACTTCTGTTCTTGCAGTAGTTTGTACGTAATCCTGCTGCTGTGTCTAAATAACAGAATGAACAAAGTAGAAGGTGAAGAGGTGAAACGTGCTACAAGAATTGAGATCACTTCAAAGGGAAGCCAACAGTAGTTGTTGGTAAAGGTGTCTTCTTTCATTCTACTTCTGTTTTCATTTTCTTCAGCTGAGGCTGTTTCACCTCAGCAACAAAGACTCTGGGCTCTGAGCCAAAAATATTTGGAACTGAAAATTATCCTTCAGATTTTCTTTTCATAAAAGCAAAAGTCCTGCTCTTAAAGGACCTAAGACTGAAATGAGATCAAAGTAAAATGGAAGTTAGATGTGTGTGCATTTGGGCAGACAAAACTGTGTAATATAATGGCTACTGAGTTTTACAAGTGAGTCTGTTTTGACCAGGTGTGTCTGATTTCTGCCTATCATGCCAACCTGTGTTCAAGTCTTTTCATAAACTAGCTTAGATGTGTCACTGCAAGGATGAAGTGTTGATCAAGTGAATGTATTTAACTGCCTCAACAGGTCTCATGGTTAATCAGCTTCCCAGAATTTGCTGCCATTCTCTCATCTGGTTGAATTACCTAGAAGCAGCAGTACTCATTTCCTGTTGTGGGTTTTGGCTTCTTGCATAGCTTTTGGAGGAAGAAGGGTGTTTCTTCACCAGTGTCCTGAGAGCAGCATTGTTGAGAGAGAAATCCTTCAAGTCTTAAAAAATTATATGTATTTTGTAACAAAGGTGAATGGAAACTGGTGTGGTTTCTCTGCCAGCTGTGGGATGGGGTTGGGGCTTGTTTGTGCAGCATGGTATTTAGTTAGTGTGTGGTGCAGCAAGGGGAGAAGTCTGTGAAGAAATTCATACTGAACTCTTTCTTTACATAAAAAATGGTCTTTGTGAAAATTATTTGAATACCTCTGTTCAAAAAGAAAACAAAACCAAGCCTCAAACCACTCTCCTTTTAGGACTGGGGGTGTGATTGGGCCAATGTGGGTGCAGACCTGGCATAAAAGGGAAACATTAAATCCCTAGGCTGTTCAAAACGTATTTGCCTTTCCATAGCAGGAAACAAAACTCAGCTTATGTTTAAGGAACTAGGTGTTATTTTTCAAGATGTGAATCCTTTCTAGTATTTTAGGACACATCATTGTGTTATTGAAATTGGTTATGTGAAGGAAGTCTTTGAAGTTTCTGATTGAACAGTGTGAGAGGGAGGATTCCCTCAAGAGCCAAATACAGCACTATTGATTTCTTTACAAGCTTTGTGAAGGAGACTTTTAGCAGAAGCCAGTGTGCTTGTTAAGGAGTGTACACATAAGTGCTGTGTTCCTGTCTATGAGCATTGCTTTAGTGAGGTGAAAGGAAAATTTCATGTCTTGCAATGTCAAACCCAGTGATTTCAAACCAATTTTCTTTATCTGTTCTGTATTCTTTCAACTAAATTGTTTTTTTACTTTTCAGTCAAAACCCTTGTGTTCATGTAGCAGTTCTTCATTTCAGGTTTAGTGAAGGAGCAGTTGGAATTTATATCAAAAACTGATTCTCCATTATTTGTACCTGTACCCCCAGTTTGTAGTTTGACACACATATTTTGCAACCTGCTATTGACAATCAAGGTAACTTAATGCAAATGAGTAAACACAGGTGTCTCTTGATGTCCTGAAGACACCCAGCTGGAGCTAACAGGCAATTAAGATCAAGTGTAGACAGGAGCCAGAGCTAAAATTAGTCTGTATTGCAAAAGAGAAATTTGTAATTAAAAAAAAAAAAAATAAGGAAAAAGCCATCTAAAGCAGAGGTTGTAGGTAACACTGGTAGGGTGAAGCTATCTCAAAAGGTCCTTTCCAACCTTAATGATTATGTGATTATTATAACATTTTTCTTTTTAAAAAGATTTTCAGTTTTAAACACTGAAGGCTGTGACTGACCAATCTGTAGAAATTTAAACTGTGTGTGTATATTATTGAAACCTTGTTTAAGGAAGTGGCAGAAACATGACTGTAACCTAATCCTAAAATGATAGGTACAGCTAGTCCTTCTTTTAAACTGTTGTAGAGTTTGAACTTAACTTTAGTTTGTCTAGGCCTTCTTCCAGGTTGGTGATTTAATACCAATCTTAAAATAAATTTTGTAATTTTATTTTATTTTAGAAAGAGTTTTTTAAGAATAATTTCTCAGTGGTAAATTCTCTGTTGGTCAGTTGTAATTCTCTTCCAATTCTTCACTGAATTATTGCACTTCAGCCAGTTAAGGACTGACATTTGTTTGGAATAAAGAAAATGTGTTTTTAGGGAACACCTGTTCTGCTGGATGATTGCTTTGGTGATCTTTTTAGGCAAAGAGAAGTAAATTTAAAGGGGAAGCAATAGGTGGAAAGAAGTATAGGTTTCATCCAGTGATCTTGGTCTGATGTTTGCGTTAATAAAACCAGTGCTAAGTGCCTCTGCAGTTCAGTAACTACTAAATCCTGTGTTCATTATTTCCAGTTCTGGCTTCTTTAGAGACCTGGATCCTTCCTGTCCTCTGCAAAAGAGGTTACTGTTTTTTGGAAACAATGGGCTGTTTTCAGAACTTACATAATAAACATAGCTTGACTGAATTCTGCATCATTTAGGAATATGTCCCAAAATATATCTAATTAATTACTTCCTTCCTTGTTTTTTTTTGTCTTTTGATTTGCGCACGTGGTTCCTAAGTGCTTTGTAATATTTGGAAGAACCAGTTAAATTGTGTACGATTCTTTTATATTTTGTCTCTTCAAAACCTTGAATTAAAATTAAAGGGATGAAATTTCCCATGAATATATATACATTTTTCAAAATGTAACTCTCTGAACAGAAGTCTCTCTTTTTACAGCTGAAAGTTAACTTGCGATGCTTTCCCTTACACCTGATGGCTAGAGAGGAAATTCATGCTGGTGTGTGGTGAAAAAGGGCAGATAAAGAAGAATTCAAGCACTGAAAGCACCGGTGTTTCTTGATGGCAAGCCTCATTTCTTGCAAAAGAGTGCATTTTCCTTCCAGGAAGATGATAGCAGCCTCAGGGACACAGATAGGAAGTGACAGCTCAGGAGACGATCCATCAGTTCCTTTATCCCAGGTCTGCCGTGCTCCAGAAACATTGGTCTGGCCTTCAGAACATCAGGACATGCTTGGATAGCTTAATCTGCCCCTGGTTCCCAGAACTGTCAGGTTTTTTTCTTAATTATTACAATTTAATTTTTAGCAATGATTTTGTTGTGTTTAAGAAACACAGCTGAAGTTTAGAGGCTTTTACGGATACTGCAATTAATGTAATTGTTACATATAGGACCGAGGAAAAGCTTTTCTGTGATAGTTTTAACATGGTATATAATTTGTTTCACCATTATGTTTATTTTTAGTTAATCCCAGCATATAGTAGAGAAACAGGGAAATAATAGTATGAGGCAAGGCAGGGATTCTTAGTCAGAAATAAGAGTAATTTTTTATTTTGGATTAAAAAATTTAGCAAATGTGTCCTAATGCTGTGATTCAGTTTTCTTTGTTTGAGAACATGATGGGACAGTCTTCTTCATTTAAACAAGATTTGGCCAGTGATGCTTTATCCTAAGTTTTAGTCCAGGTGACGGGGACCTCAGGAACATGTCATGGTGCTGGTGAATGTTCTAACTGAGGAATTGGAGTCTAAAGCTCTTGATTAAGCCTTTGTTTTGAAGTTGCTAGAATTTGGAAATGCTGCTGTGCTTGAGGCTGTAATGCATTTTTAGATAATTCTCTCATTTATTCTGAATATTCTTAGGAGAAAAGAATATAAAAAGTGGGGAATTGACAAGGGATATCTTGCTCTCTAAACAGGAGTAGGAACTGCATGATTGGAAACTGTGGATGAAAAAGCTTAGCTTTCTCTGACCCCAAATATTTACACTGAATGTTATCATCTAAAGGCCACTAGATTAGGTAACCAGATATTGGTTTGTTTTGATGAGATCATCAGATTTAAAGCAAATATCATTCAAAGTGTGATTTATGTAGTTTGAGCAACACATTAGGGAGATAAAGGCCTATTTTGTTTCTTTTTTCTTCTGTTTAGATTTTTTTTGTTTCAGAACAGAGCTATTAATAATTGTTTTGGTGTGCTATCCAGTGTTATGATGTATTGCTGTTGGCTGTAATATATTTTTAGGATGCCTTTTTTATCCTATTTGGCAGTTTCACACACCATTCCGTGTAGGTTGTTTGCTGGTAACTTAAACTGATGTTTCGGGAGTAGCTGCCTGAGGCCATTAGGAATTTCAGTGGAGTGGTGAATGAAAACAGCAGCCGTACCCACACTGGACACGTTATCAATTCCAGGGACTGGGATGTGTTTCATCTCATGATTTCCAGTCTAAGAAGCCCTTGTTTGTTGTCTCCTTGCCCTGCTGTAAATGTTGACACTCCCAGACACAGATGATGAGTTTTACTGCAGGGGTTGTACACCAGCCACATCCCTGCAGCAATTTGAACCGTGTCAGTGTTCACCAGGAACAAGTCCTGTGCCACGAATTTGAAACCTGCAGGATGCAATGGGACTCATGTTTCTGGTGGCACTTCCTCAGGGCTTTAGATTGATGTGGTGAGGGTTTATGTTTATTCATATGGCCAAGTAATTAGTGTTAAATAAATTTAATGGATTGTATTGTAATACTTTGTTGGTTAGTGAAATGCCAACTTAAATTATCAGGAGTACAATGTTGCATGCCTTAGCTTTTTATGGATTACTATTCTGTTGGTAAAAGTTGGCTATAGTAGGGCTATTAGTTACTTACTGTCTTGTGTTTTTACAAATTTCTGTTGTAAAATCCTACAAAATGAAGAATTTTGAACTGTGACAAGAAAAAAGGTGTTGGTGACTCGAGGCAGAGTAGAGCAGGACTTCTCTATGATGATTTTACTTTTGTAAACTGATACAAAACATCCTGCTGAGGGGAAAAGTAACAAAAGTGAATATGCACATGAGAATCTTCTTGTGAACTCATGTGTCACTGACAGATGGAGATGCAAGTTAATCTAAATTCAGTGTAAATTGAATTTTTTTAAGAAATTTGACTTAAGAATTTATTTTTTTTTAATTCAGCCTCTTTGCTTTTTTACCTCAGATATGTTTTTAATTGTCAGGTTTTGTTTAAGCACTGATTTAAGAATGGGGAATGCAGTAACCCACTACTAGGTGCAGACAGTAGTTAAAGAAAAAGGAAAAGTAATCTCAGTGACCTCTGAAATACTAATTCCTAAGGTGTGATAGCTAATGCTAATGCATGCATAGAAAAACCTGAGTCATATGTTAATAATTAATCTTAAACTATGAGAGGTCTAAAAATCTTTCACCTAAGACTCTAAAAGGAAAGAAGGTGAATATAGGTTTGTTGAGTAAACAAACTAAGTCTGTGGAAGGGGAGACTAAGCTAGAATGTCCCAATGAACATATATAATTTACAATACATTAGACTGCAGAGGATGGAAGCTGTTCAGCTTGCTACATTTCTTCCATCCCTGGGCAGAGCTGGGAAGCAGGGGATTGGAAGCAGGGACAGGCAGCTCCTTGTGTTCCAGGGTCTGGTTTATGTAACACAGAAACTACTTTTACTGTAGTATTTCCTCATGCTCTGCCAGCAGTGTTGCTTTGAATCATGAGTATCCTTAGCACGAGATTAACACAGGACACATTAATCCCTGAACCTGTCTGACAGCTGCAGTAAAACAGCGGTGATTTTTATGCGAAAATATTAAATACATTCAACCTGCTCCTATTTAGCAATTAGAATGTAACATCTTTTGGTAGCTCTTCTTCTTTTTCCCCAGATTTAGACGTCTGAACTTGTCAAACCGCAGCTAAGATTTTTATTTTTATTTAAATTCCCTTTTAGAAGGCAAGTGATGGCTTTTAAGCGATAGGTGTTCTGTGCTAACTTGTTAGTTTGTACAGAAAGAAATGCTGATTCAAAGCTGCATGATGGAGTTGTTAAATTGTTGCTTTCTGATAAATGATAGAATGATTGTTTTGAACTTACTTAAAAATTAATTTTAGAGTTGATTGACAAAATCTTCTACATCTTTTAAATTGTCCATCTGCTTGGATCTTCCTTGCCTTATTGTGAGGGAAAATGGATGATTTTCACAAGTACAGTAAAGTACACTTAAACTTACCACCCTGAGATAAGTGTACTTTACTATATCTTAGCCTTTTAAACATACTTTTTAATCTCTTCTGCTCTGGAGAGTACTTTGATAGACCTAACATGGTGAAAATTTTTACTTCAATGCAGATTTATTAAAGCCTGCCTCTATCTCTTTTGTTCCTTTTGGTTTTAAGTTCATTCCAGTTTTGGATGAATCCAGTTTCCATGAATTTTCCACATTGCTCTGAATATTGCCAGTAGAAATTAAAATATAACCTCTTCAAGTTTTTATTTTGAAATGGAAGAGTAAACCAATCAATTTATGATCTGGTTAAGTGATCATGACTGAAATATTTGAAAAGAAGGATGTGTTTCCAGTCTGCTGCAAGGAGATACTAAATCAAACAGGCTGCTCAGGGACAGACAAGCTGCTGTTCTGAGAGGTAAATGAAATATGTGCTGCAGGTGCAGGGGTTTTAGGGGTAGTGTGCTCAGCTGTCTTCTGCCAGCAACTACTCAGACATCTCTAAGTGTTCCCATTGATCCCACGAGTGCTGCTGTGATGTTTCATCTGGAATGGTTGGAATTGTGTGACTTGCTCTGTTCTTCCCCACTACCTTTTGAATTGTCTTTTGTCTCTTTAGGTTTTTGATCAAACAAGATGATCTTTGTTATGCATGTTTCTGTCTCAGCAGGGCTAGGGCTGGTAGAAGAAAAGCTTTTCATTACAGGTTGTGACTGCACTCTCTGCCTCAGTGTACTGACTGAAAATTAGTGTCAAAATTAAAATACTTTTGAGGGGAACTCTTACATGTAGTATTTTGTAGAGATTTGGAATGTTCTGGAGTAAAAGAAAAGCGGAGATCCAGCCAACTCATAGGACCAAACAAACAAATCAGTGAGCTCTCTCTATTTAACGCCTGGAGCGAGGCAATAATATTCAATTAATAGATATTTGAAGAGGTATTTTTCTTCAGTTCAGAGACAGTATTTCTATTTTACCCTTTTTGGACAAAAGATTTTGTATATCTTTGGAGAACAGTTCTTGAGATTTTTACTAATTTTTATTTTTGAAGTGTTGATTACTACAACTAATGGTGAAATGTGGCATGCTAACGTAGCAAAGAAACTAGGAAATATTAGGCAAATGAAAATTTGCAGCTGACAAAATTTATGGAAATGGTCTCAAAGCTTTTGGAACCTGTAACATAATATACGTATCTACATACATACGTTCTTGTCAGTCTCTGAGAATTTTCCTAGACATAAATCTAGCATGTTCCACAGTTTCTCATAAGCTGTTTTTAGGTAAGTTATGGCTCGTAATCCATGGGAAAAATGCTTGCAGGAATTCTGGCTAAATGTAGATTTTAGCTACTGTAGGTAGTAGGTAACTACAAATGTTTTGTAGAGGGACTATTGGATTAAAAAACTGTAATGATAGAACAAGAAAAGTGTTTTCTTTTCCTACTGGTTTCAATCTAGCAGTACAGTTAAATGTGAAATAGGAAGTGAGCTATGTTTGATGGTTTGTGTTCTTTTCTCCATTTTTTTAAACTGGTGCACTTACCCAATGCTGAAGTCCAGATGTGCAAACTGTAAAATAGGTTGTTTGAATAAAACTGTTTCTATATTAATATAAAAAAAAATCAAAACCATGAATGTCTCCAAATTAATGTGATAATTGCCACACGTGTAATGCTTGAAGTGCAAGAAATGATTTGCAGCCCAGTGCTGCGTTCTTTCAGACCAACCACGAGTTCAGTGTCCCTAAGCTCTTGTCTCAAGGAAGGAACAGTTAATCAGTGCTGTCCTGGATGCTGGAGTCCCCAGACTCTCCAGCCCTGCTGATCCATCATGTGTTCTGGTGTGACCTTTGTCTTTGGGCTTATGCAAGGCAGTGCTGGCCATGCAGTTCTTCATGCCAGAAACATTCCCAAGGGGACGGATAGTTATACTTACGGTCTTGCAGAGCAATTGTTAAGCATAGTGACAGAATTTCTGATTTTTCATTTTCATCTGGGTCCTCAAAGGTGAAGTGAACTTCAGGCTGTGGATTAAGCAGTGTTACAAGATTCTTTGCAATTTACCACCTGAGAGCAGTTGTAGAATCTCCTGGTCCTGTGCTTCCGAAAGACTCAGCCATCCTGACTCACAATATTGTCCCCATTTAGGACTTCTTCTCTCGGCATTTCCTCAGTGCCACACACGATTTTGTACTTTCTTTTTCTCTCACACCCATTAGCCTGCAGTTTTTTACAGATATTAATCCCTGTGTGGAAGATCTTCTGTAACTTTTCTTTTTTTGAGAGGTGAAAGGGGAAGGCAGTGGTCAGAACTATGCTCATAATCCAGCCTATCAGACAATGTATATTTTGTAGGTAATTTTTCCTGTCCGAAACAGTTAATTTTGTACATTTTGGATTTCAGGCTAATTCTTTTGTTCTTCTTTCACTTGTAATGTGAAAATATAACAGGTGACAGATCTGACAGAAGAAGAGGGGACATTGAAGTTGTTTCCTAGTGTTTCTTGTAAACTGAAAGTTGAGCTATTCTGCCTTGGGCAAGGAGAACCCCGTTCATTGTTCTTTACCATACACACTGCCTGTGTCTGCTGGAGCTCTGCAGTGCCAGCTGGGCTGGGGGCTCTGAGAGCCCCAGTGCCTCAAAACTCAAGAGTTCTGCAGGAGAGCTGAGGCTGAGAGCTCTGTGCAGCCCTACTGCTGATTTAACTCAGGATTCTTTGGTTTATGGAACAGAGCTGTTCCCTCCGGCAAGGCAAAGGACTGGATTGCCAGTATGAGTGATAAGTAGTAGGATTATGGGATCAGTGTGGGAACACTTGTGTTGGAGCTTACGAGCTTGTCTGCTGTGAACTGTGTGTTTAAGACTGCTGATACTCTGAGTCGAATGATGACACATTTTATACAGATCTTTGAAAATCAGATACAAGTGTGTCCTCTGAAATTTTCCTTTAAGAGGTTAGGATTTGTTTATCGTGGCAAGTAGATATTAGATATCTCATATTTAGAGAGAAAGTGTTGATATTAAACTGCTAGAGCTGAAGCATTTGAAGATCTATTCCATGATCCTAAACTTTTAGCATAAACATTCTGGTTATGATTTCTCTGCTGTCATAAAAAATGGAAGTCAGACTTATTTTCTGAAAGATCCCTTTAACAGAGGGATTTTCATGCTTAAATTAAATGCTTAAAAATGTTAAATATTTGTTTTTCCCCCATCAGCTTCTGAAACTGTTTCTTTCAGTAGAGTTGAAGTAAAAATAATCAGCTGTGATTCTTGTTCTCTTCTTTGCCTGTCTCTGTGGTAGTGAAGTGATTTAAATTGGTATGTCCATCTCAATCCTTGTAACAGTGCCATCCTTTTTAAATGTGAGCTGTTTTAATCCTCAGTACTGAGGTTCAGGCATTACCCAGACTCAGATTGTAGCTTCTACTCCACCATGTAGTAGTTGAAACATTCTGCAGTGTGTTAGAAAAAGAAGGGTCTAATGTGATTAAGACATATTTATAGTTTGTTTATTTTCTGCATACAGAGAAAAAGGTCAGTCTATAGATACTTTTTTAAAAGATGTAGGAGAGAGAAGGAAATTAAATTCTCTCTTGGAAGAGCAGAATTTGTTTCGTGGAAGTATTAACTAAACTTAGTAACAAATATCTCCTGCTGGATTTCTGAATTTAAGGAAATGGTAAAATAATTAGATTTAAAACTCTAGATCAACTGATGACGCTCTAGACATCATATCTCCATTTGCTAACATACAACGTGAAGCATTTAAAAAGTTTGACTAGTGCATGCAGGTAGCATGTGAAAAAATACTTATACCACAGGAGAGCTGTACAAGATATTTTTGGTCTTCAGAGAAGGGAAAATATAATCCACAATTCAAGGAACTTTAGTTAGTAAACAAAGTTTATTCCAAAATATGCAACAATGGAATAATGAAGCATAATAAGTTAGACACTTTTCCCGGAAGCTCTATGGTTCTTACACGCAAGGTGATATACAGAGCTCTCATAAGATTTTTCTGGCATGTACTTTTTTCTTCTTTGTTTCCCTTAGCACAGAAAAACATCCATTAGTTGATTCTAATCATGCACCTGTTATGTTCTCTTCCTCCTTAACCTGCCCTAATGAGTTGAGATTGCTTGTTTTTTAAATGCAAGACTTCAGAGAAACTCTGATTGGATTTTAATGGTATTCACTAAGAAAATGTCTTGAGGTACATTCCATTAAATTTAATTGCTGTCTCTCTTGCTGTGCCTTTTTTAGTGTGTTATATGACTTGAGAAGAACAATTTGAGTGGGTTGTGTTCTAAGCTGCTGTTGAGACTGACCTGAATGGAATATACAGATGTCTGTATATTAAAAGCTTGACCCAGAAATAAAATACTTGGAATTTGTACATTTATTTGTATAGTAATGACAGGAAGCCCCTTGTCTATGAAGAGGCTCAGTAGTATGATCCAGATTTCAACATTTCTTCTGCTGCTGCAAGTACATGGTCTGGTAGTGATTAATTTCAGTATCTGCTGGAGGCCTCTTCCTACAACACTTGAAAGATACACGTTTGGTGAATTGTCCAATCTGATATCCACCATATTCTCCAAATGTTCTCACTTGATGTGATTCAGTGATAAGTTGTTTTGTTGGTTGGCAGTGAAATGATGTATTGTGACTATTTTAGGAACAGCAGTAAAAACTGGGATCCATATTTTGCTGAAATACTGAGCAGTAAACCAGAGTCTCTTCTTTGCAGCAGTGGACAACATTAAAAAAGAGAATTTTTATTGCTGAACATTTATGCTGTAATCTCCTCATATCTAGAGTAAGACTTGCTAATATGAAGTTTTTAAAGTTACTGTGTGAGGTTTTGGCACCAGTGAAGGGAAGGGCAATGGTGATGTTGTAAATGCTGATATTTAGCGCAACAAGGACCTCACCATGATTGAGGGAGCTGCTGTAGAAAATGATTGGTAATACAGTAATCTGGTTCTTGAGAGACCTTTTATAATGCCAATAACAACTGGCTGGAATTTGACTGGTTTCGTAGGCACTGGCAGAAGCTGACCCCTCAGTGCTTCTCATATTGCTTAAATCTTTTTATATGTAGTTAATGGGAGATCTTTTACTTTGTTAAAGACTGAAAGTCTTTTCCAGCTCTGCTGTAAAACACATCTTCTGGCAAGAAATGATTTGTGGCATACAGAACTGGGTAGGAAAGATTAAGCAAATGGATTCTAAAAGAGGTCACTGTCATTAATTTAAATTTGTTTCTAACATTTCAGATTTTTCTTCTTGCCTGTCCCCCATGTCGGACTGCAATGATTCTCTTCAGGTAATACCTCTTCCTTACTGTATTTCTGTCTACTTGCACAATGTATTTTAGAAGGTAATCACTGCTTAAGTTATAAAATACTAAGTGAAGTATCGAGTTGGAAAGGTGCATTGGTTGAATTGAAAAATGATGCCTTGGAAAGGGTCAGGGCTTAAATAATGGCGTTTGGCCCCTTATCCTTGGTTCTTGTGTACTGGTGGGTTTGGCCTGGCTTTTGAACAGGAATTAGCTCAGCAACAGTGGAGTTAATGCAGATTAATATATGAGCTGCTGTAATTTGTGTCATGGGTCTCGAACCCTTCTACCATCCTCAGCAGAAATTAGTAACTGGGCCTTGCTGAAGGCCATGCAGGCAGTCTGGGTCTGATTTCAAAATCATGGCTAGGTAAAGTTAAATAGGCAAAGCAAATTCTCGCTGGCTTGGTTGGGTATGTCTCAGATCTGTGCAGTCTTTTCTAAAATACTGCATATTGTTACTAACTTCAGGAACCACAGGGGCCTCTGCTGTGCGGGAGTCTCTGATGGGCTGCAGCAGCAGAGCCCAGTGTGCACCTGAGGGTGCAGCCAGTGTGGTGTGGGGTGGGTCAGGGCCTTCCTGGGCACTGGTACTTGGGAATGGCTGTAGTTGCCACTGTGACATTAAACTCTGCTCTTCCTTGTCTTAATCTAGGCAAAAATGATGCTGGGGGAATGCCTTAGACAGTCTTTCTGCAGCTTTTCCCTGCTGTTCCTTATTGGTGCAGGGGTTATGCTGAACAGAGATCCTGTTCAGGGTCTAATGCATCTCCATCTTGGAGAGTGTGAAAAGTGTGTCTGCTGTCCAGGAAGTCTTTGCTAAAGACCAGTTGTAGAGCACAGGCCACAATATTTGTTGTTTTTCAGAATGGGTATTTCTATTTTCTAACACCCTGACAACATAGAAATTATATTTGGAAATCTGTTTTAAAATTGTAATACCTTTTCCTCCCTCAAGTTACTTTTAAATTCCTAAGAGTTTGACAGACAGTGGTGGGAGACAGTTTATTCTTTACTTTGTGTCTCATGTAAAGTAGACTGAAACAGTTCTGATACTAATTTTCTGTTTCTGTGATCCAGCAGTAGTTCAGAAAAAGATGGCTGAAAGCTATACAAAATACAGTGTATACTACTACTTTACTGCCTTGTGCTTTGCTTAGGACTTGCTGTTGCATTTTGATAAATGTAATTCTTTTATTTAAGAGACTTCTTTCAAATTCTTGAAGCTTTGCTTTGAAACTGTACATGCACAGCATTAAAGAGGAGTAAAACCCTTTATCAAAGATGCTATTTTAAGCTCTGGAGGACAAATGAACAGCAGAATTCCAACTATTTAGCAGCTTGCATCATGAACAGAATTACAGGCAGTCCAAGCTTTCTAGGAATCCAAAGCTCATTATAGAAAGCAATCCTACTTAAGGAAATTCTCTAAGTGTGTATTTAAAGATAGGGTTTTGTCCAGTTTGTTGCATTTAATAGTGACTTAATCCAAATTCAAGCCAAAACCGTTTTTAAGTTTCTAGCTACCTTTTATTGAAGAGATACTACATAAAATACATGAAAATATTGCATTTTATTTCAGTCTGTGAAAATAATATCCCATCTCTTTTCTAAGGTTGCAGATGCATATGCTGAATGGGGCCCTCTTAGCATTGCTGTTTCCTGTTGTTAATACACGCTTGGTGAGTGTGCTGTGGTTTTCCTCCTCCTTTTTTATTTATTTCTAAAAGATTATCTTTGGAGAAATGTCAGATGTTTGCTTTGCTTGGCCTTTTAAAGTTCATTTTACCAGGCAGTAGATTCCTGGTCACTACAGTGGAGCCAAAACACCAATTTTGGATTTTTGGATGTTTATAACTTGGTGTGGAAAGACAGCACTGCTGTATTGAGTGTTAGTTCCATTCTAGCCATTAATGGAGGGAAAACTTGATGGCTTTGAAAGAGGCTTTCACAGGTTAACCTTGTGGCCTGTGGTCAAAATTCAGTTTCAGACTTTTCAGACTCTATGTAAATGTAAGATTCCTCAGGCCTGGAAAATGCCAAGTGTTGTTGTTGGCTGTCATCCCCAAGTCTCCCCTAAGATTAGGCACAGCAGATTTTTTTTTTTCCCATGCAAGTTTTTGAATCTGCTGTAAAACTTCAGTCTACTGGACAAAAATATTAGCCTGTTGGTGTTCGTAGTGAGATTCCTAAAGCCATTAAGAGTTAAAGGTAAGAGAAGCTATTTTGAGTATGAGTCAAATGAAGTATTTCTATGGATTATTTCAAGCGCTGTTATCCATGCATTTGTAGTGGGGGTATATATGTATATGCACATGTGACTAGATGCTTTTAATTTTTTTCATATGACTTATCTGCAAAAACCTGTTGTTGCAGTTATTTTAATGTCTGTTTTAAGACAGATACAAGTGCTTTATATTTAAGCAAACTATGTCCATAATAGAGGGTGAATTAATATTATTAACAAAATTGTTGTGGGCTTCAGACTCCATTCCAGATTTTGTTGGTGGGTCTCCATTTGCAAATCTTGACTGTCTAAATAAGATTAGGTATAAAGTTAAGCTTATGTGCAGTTTGCAATTATATTTTATTAAAACTTGGTACTGTTGAAGAGGCAATGAATGAATAAAACAAGTGTTCTTTTCCTGATAAGGAAAACTCTTTTTATTTTGTATTTAAAACCATCTAGTTTTTAAGTAAATATAACCTTAGGCATGACAAAATTGGTCTGGGTAACCTTTGAAGGAAAAAATGTTGAAGTATTTAATAAATCATTAGCTTGTATTTTCTCTGCTGTTACCACAGATCTCATTCATATTAGGGCAGTGGTGGTTAAACAAGAAAGATACAGACTGCTTATAAAATTGTCCCTGTAACTGGGAACAGAGGAGCCGAAAGATAATGTCCAAGAGTAAATATTTTTGGAATAATTACAACTTAGTGTATTTTTGGCCTAACAGCTGCTTGCCAGGCTTTTCACTTTTCCATGTTTCTTCTGGCACAGGATAATGTGGGTGATGTTGTACAGCACTGCCTTGATCCAGATTCTCTCATGGCAGACACACATTCTGCTCCACAACTCTCACTGTGGTTATTAACACCAACGTGGTCCTCAAAGCAGGAAATGTCTCCTAAAACCTAGTAGGAATTAAAAAAAAAAAAAAATCCCTCAGTAATTTTGTCTAAGCTGGCTGCTCTGGTTTTATAATATTTGAGTGAAAAACTTTTGATTTGGTCATTCAGAATGAGAGACAGTCATTGCTTCAGCAGCTGATGGATGTTTGAGTAGGTATCAGGATTTGGGTTGTAAATGTTAACTTGTTCAAAGTAATTTCCAGAACACCTCTTACATTTTGTAGCACAGTCTGCTAGGGTCATGTGCTTTTGCCCTCAATTACATTACTGAATGAATGCAAATGTCTTTTTGTAAATATGTTTCAATGTTAAATTATCCTGAAGTGGAAGCTTCTGGCATAATTTCATGGTTTCCATTTTCTTGAAATGTATCTGTTAATTTATTTTTTTGGGTTTTTTAGAACCTCAGTAATTTCAAAATTCTTTTTAAATAGTAGTATATTGCTAGTGGAAATGGAGAGTTGAGATAGTCACTGAAACTACACTAGAAGGTTTCTACCTTCTGTTATTTTAATCTTTCAGTCAAACTATGCTAAACTATGCAGTTAAAAATCTTGTTGGACTATAACAGGCACCTGGCATAGTGTTCAAAAAAATGTAGCCTGAAAGATGAGGTCAGTCTATTCTGTTCTTTCCAAGAAAATATTTTCCTGCCTTGGCATAAGGTTGAAGTGCCAACAATTAACAGACATAAGCAACAGATGCACCCACTTGTATTTGTTTGGCACCTAAATATTGCAGTTATTTGCTACATTATTTGCCATGTGCCAATGGAATGAAATTCTGTGCATTGGAATAGGCCTTGGATAAAGATAAAACTGTTTCTTGTCCAGTCAGTGCTTTTGTGAGTTCTTCTTACTCTTTCAGAAATAAAGGAGAAGATGCTGAGGGAGTTGCTTGTCAGGCTCCCAAAAGGGAACCAGCAAGGTATAATAGGATACACAGGAGTAGAACGATTTTTTTTTACTCTGTATTTATATTCTATGGCACAGAGTGTAGGTCCTGATATCCTGGCTATGCATGTAAATTCATTTAACTGCCACAAAGACTCCATTTGGAAAGTAACTGGGTTTGCTTGAGCTTTCATATTGCATTAATCAAATTTTAAAGGAAAGTCTTTCCATTGGTTTAAGAGTGGGGATTTTTGCAAGCTCATGTCCTGAAAATGTTGATATAGATAAAGTAAAAAGCAGGACATGTCCCAAAGGTGTTGAACACATGGGTGTCAGCTCACATGGCCGAGATGGTGCAGTTTTAATTTTTCCAGAAGCTGCTATATTCTATTATTAGAACAATTTTGCCTGAGAGGTACACATTCTACATCTCTGTTAGGAGGAGAATCATTCTCTGAGCAGGTCTTTGAGTGCATTCTGTGTTTGCTCCAGTCTTTGGCTACTGTATTGCTGTTGATTGTTAGAGTAACAATTCACTGCACTAAATAATTTGCCTGTAATGGCTGTGCCTGCACAGCAAAATGGAATAGGTTGTGGTAGCACATTGTCATCTCTGAACTGGCTTAATTTAACTGGCACCAGGGAAAACAACAGGAACAGGGGGGGCCTGTTGAGAGAATGTGCTTGGGTGGCTGGTAGGTGATAAAGCCAAAGTTTCTGCCTGTTTGGGCACTTGCACATGCTGTGTGCATTAAACTGGTATGAGTGTGTTATTTACTGACAATGTCTAAGAAGGTGGCTGGTACAGTACAACATTTGGTGTTTATTAGGCTGTGTTCTAAATGTACTACAGGAAAGACCAGAGTCTGAGAGTTGAATTCCTTCTATTCCTTTTCTGCTACACTCTGCAGTCTTTGTAGAGAATGATGGAGGAGGTGCTCTTGCACAGTGCAGTGCTTGAGCCAGGGTATAAATAATTAAGAGAGGGAGGAGTGCTACGGTCAGAAAACAGAGCGAAGTGTTAACCTGTGAGCCCACTGAAAACCAACTGCTGTGTCTGAGTGTTTAATCTAAATCAGTATTATGTCCATGTTCTTTTGGGGGGAATTCATCTGAATATCTGACTTCTGGGCTCCACTCTACTGCTGCCTTGAAGAGATTTTTCTAAAGCTTAGATCAGTGCATGGAAAGACCTTGTTGTTCTCTTTGGGCAGTAGCTGGTTTAAATTAGAACATGAAGTCTTACTTGTTTTCACAAAGAGATTCTTTAAATCCTTGATTGATGGGTGATCCCTTGTGCCTTATCTTTGTTTCCAGTTTTTCCTTGCCTGTGGAAGGTGCTTATGATGAGTGAGTCTTTTATTGATAAAACTGTTTATAGATAAGGCACAAGATCCAGGTGAGTTAGTTGCTCAGTACAACTTTCTTTTTCTGTTTATTGTAGCCTGGCTGTACAACTTGAGTGCTTGGTTGTACAGCAGCTCTGCAGCTCTATAGCAGGAAATACACTTGCATAATCAGCCAGGCTTCAGAACAAACCATCTTTTACAGTGGGAAAAAGATGTTTTGTTTTACACACAAAAAAATACTGTCAGCACTACTGCAGCATAACAACTGTTACTCTGTTCTCAGGAGTGTCCCAGCACAGTCTTTCTGTAACAGAGCCTCACAACTCTACGGCTGTGGAAACCCTTTTGACACCACAGATAAATGGAGAATGCTCCTTGGCAGGAGTGGGTGCCTCATGTTGTGGTGTTTATATCAGGAGCAATTGTTTCTGAAGTGGGAGAGGTACGGCTTTTTCTCCAGTTAGGAACACTGCTTTAGCCCCATCCCAAATAATTTTAATTCCCTCACTTTGCTCTCTGTGTTGTTCAATGAAGGAGAGCAGGAAAGCTTCAGATACAGGAAATTTCACAATTTTCCTGAAGTTCTTGCTTTTGCATACTGTTACCTTGCTTGGGTTTGTTTTGATACAGAATACTTGGAATAAAATAACCCGACAGATTGTATGGGAGAGTTGTTTTAGCTTAGTCCCCCCAGGAGCTGGCTGACCACCTTGGAGGTTGCCATCAGCATACAGACAGTGTCCAGTGGGGGAATGTCAGGACTTGCATAATCCAGCTATTGGTTTTAAAATATGCTACGTTCAAAATAGGGTATAAGAATTGTAGTTGAATTTAAAAGATCACTGTGTTATTTACCAACTGTTTGCTTTTAGGAAGAAAACCGAACTCTCTTTCAACCTCTCTTTACTTGTGTTGATGTAGAAATTTCTGTAATGTTTCAGTTTCAAGGCTGTGACTTCAGTGTCTCAGAACAGTCATACAAAAGGAAGGCTTTTCTCCCCACTCCCTGCTTCCTAACACACAAGCCACAGTGGTAGGTCCTGTGTCTGAATTCCCTTCTGGCTGTAGAATGACAGAGCGAGTCTGCATTTGAACCAAGGCTAATGGCTTTTCATTATTCCCGTGAGATTTCATACTTGTGGTATTGTCCAATTATCAATTCAGAAAAATAATGCAACAGTGTGGCTTTTCAGCTCTGTAAGTCAGCTGCAGTAAGAAGCTGAATTCTGAATTTTTGAATGTTTTATACTACTGTTCAGTTTTAAATGTGCTGCTTTAGTGTAATAAATAGATATAGGCTAAGGTACTTATAGATGGAAATAACTTTCAAATACAGTGCATCTCTTTTTCTAACTGATAAAGAGCTAGAATTAGTTGGGTCTGGATTGAGAGGCTCAAACACAGTTATGGTTCAAGCTATTTTTAGTATTATTTTAGCTGTCTGGCTTCTTAGAAGTTACACTAATTCAAATAAGATCACAAATTACTAATTCTAATTTTCCAAAAGTTGGCAGCAGGTGAGAAATACCTAATTCCCTGGTAACTTGTTCACACAAGCAGCTTCTCTTTAAAACCAATAAATTACTGGTCATTTTATATTTTAATTTATATTTGGTCAAGCGTAGCAGTTCTGTACATGCATGCAGGTTGCTATAAATCAGGTCTTTCAATTTCTTGCACAGTCCTCCTCAGTAATTACTAGTATATATGTATTTATTTACTTTTAGATATATAAAAGACCTCATTTATAGAGTTCTGTCACAAGGTAGCAAGTACCTTTTCTTTTTAAAAAGACTTCTACGCTGTGGGGTGTGCCTAGTTTCTGGTTTGATTACTTGAGGGGTTTGCATTGTGATTGCTAATGTATGCCAGCAAAGAAAGGGAAAGCAATTTTATGTTATTCCTTCTTTGTTGTGCTTCTGGCTAATTCTGGGAATTGTCTGCTGGAAATGCTGTGTTTGTGTTAAAGGGGATGGAATGGGTACAGTTAGCTGCACTTTCAAGGCACTGACCATTAATGTTTGTTAATATACATAGGTGATAAAATAACTGGACTGAAGGCATTGTCATGGGTCAGAAAGAGATTGTTCCTTGGAACTTGGTTGTTAGTGATGAAAAATACTTACAAATATTTTCCTTATTCCACAGCTTCCATTTGAAATGGAGATTTATTACATCCAGCATGTGATGCTCTATGTTGTGCCCATCTATCTGCTGCAGAAGGGAGGTAGGTTGGCAGATTACTCCATATGGATTGTACTGGTCTTATGGAATGAAAACACTGTGCTAACTGAATACCGCCAGTTTTATTCTTACCTACTTTTACTGATTTTCTCTGTTTTTAATTAGTAGTTTCTGATGTTCTAGTGTTCTAATGTTGGAGTTTTAACCCAGGAAACGAGTTGTGTCAGGCACTGAAATGAAAATTTAAAAAATGGTCTGTTGCCTGAAGGGATATTTAGAATGTATTGGCATAATGTGCATTGTCTCCTTGAGCAGCATCTCTGCCATCTCGCAATATTCGCAGTTGTTGGTGGGATGTATTTTTAAGATTTTTATCTTCTTGGTTGTCTCTTGAGAAGTACTGGAGCTCAAAATGAGCCCAAAAAAAAAAGTTGTCTAGTTAGTTAAATCCCAGAAATTCTGAAGTTCTAGTGAAATGTAGTGACACACATCAGTGAAATGAACTAGATTGCTTGTTGTCTCGTCTAACAAGATTGCTCTCTTGCATTCACTTATGTCATAATAATTCAGTAGGTCTGGGAATCGTAAGTTGTTGCCCTGACCAGTGATTTTTCCAATTGTGGATCCTCAAAGGGAATGCAGTATGCATTCAGCTGGTGTGATGCTCTGCCTCCCTCTAGTGCTGACATGCCTCCACCTGCATTTTCTAGGAGAGCTGAGTTGTTCCATCCAGGAAATAAAACATGATAATTTATGATCCACGTGTTTAGTAGCATTTAATGAAAGCCCTGAGGATGTGATGTCAAGTAATGGGATGCAGTCAGCCTCTTCCATCCTGCTGAATCTGTTGTGTTTTATACCAGCAGTCACTTCAAATCCTTCACCCTTATTTCACTGTAACCTTTGTGTTGCAGTGACCTGATTGCACTGTGACCTGCTGACTGAAATTAAGAAAAATGATTCAATGGAAAAGTGAAGTGTCATACTTCAAAAGATGATTCTGTTTCTTCCTCTTATCAGGAAAATATGCCAGCCATGTTTAATTTTAATCCACCCTTGATATCCTACAATTCTGGCAAATAATGCCAAAGTGCACTGTAGTTGTAGGAGTTACACAAACTCAATCTTTGCAGCAGGAGGGTGAGGAGCAGGGGGCAGAAAACATAAGCAGCCATGGAGTGAACTGTAGGCAGTGACAAACAAAGCCCTTCTGATGCCAATAAATCACCTGATGGCCTTGGAGTTCCCATCTGAGGTCACTTTAAGACATGTGTGTCCTTTGCATTAAGGCTTGGCCTTGGATGATGCTCGATGTGTTCTTTTAAGTTTTGATTAGTTGGTTGGTTTGGTTTAGCTTTTTGCTTGTTTTGAAGCAGAGGTTCTCAGGGTTCTTCAGGACCTGGGGCTGACAAGAACTGATTTGCAGTTTGAAGGGTTTGGTGTTGCACAGTTGTCACCCTGGTTCAGCATTCTGAACGCCTGCCCTATATTAACTTACAGGTATTTGCTGCCATCTAACGCTGACGTGATGGCAGTGAAATTGTTAAAAGAACTTTGTTGGCTAAACCTGTCAATTGAGATTGCTCTGGGCTGTTTAACTAATAACTGCTCCATTTCTTATGCACTTGGTTCCTTGTCACCTGACTGGCTGTAATTAATTAACAGAACACCCATGAACTCCTGCCACAGGTGACCTAATATATGATTTTTGATGGAAACATTAAGCAACCTAAAAACATTTGTTAATATTTTGTCATTTCACTAGCACCTCTGTTTAAAGTACCTTCTGAGTAGATCACGCAGGTCTTTTTCTAAAGTATATCTTGTGAAAATTGCTTTGTCATTGCTGACATTGATCAGCATGCAGCTTGATTTCAGTATTGTAAACAGGAGCTTCCACCAGTGAATCTGTGGATTATGACTGAGAGAAGAAATGGAAGGGTAGAAAATGGAAAATATGAAAAGGAATGGATTGTATTTGGAAAAATATACTACTTGAGTTTTATTGGGAATCTGCCTGTATTAATGGTGGCCTTGATAGGATCCAAACATTTCTCAAAGGCAGGGTGAGCAGAATACGTGAAGCAGAGTGGGTTTGAGGCTCAGGCTGTAGGGAACTGCACCTCCAAGACTGCTGACACCCTAATCAGGTATTGCACTAGCCATGCACACACATCCAACTCCCTGCTGAAGTGTTTCCTCTTTGAAAGGAAGCTGGTGACAGTAAGCAAGGGCCGTAATAATTTATTTTCTGTCTTTTCCTGCTATTTATTACAGTGGTGCAGACTGGTCATGCTGCGCTTGCAACCTTCATGTTCCTCCTGACCCTGTAGGTGTGGGGGCTTTACCACACTTAGCAGCACATGGATGAGAGAGGCCTTTGGAACTCAGGCTTCAGTGTTGCACAGTGAACTCCCAGGAGCTCAAGGACATGGATCCCTCTTGGGCATTAAAATCTCCTTCTCTTCCCTCTCACTCCCCTTTTTACTGAGTGAATGTAAATTTCTATACTTCCCTTTCTTAACATATTTTCTTTCCAAGCGCGTATATGCACGTATACATAGACATGGATGTCAGGCTAGACAAATTAAATGCTTTTACACCATGGCTCATCTTTCTTGACAGCATTAAGAGGCTCTCATGCAGAATAGGGGTAGTGTGGATGTAACAGGCCAGCACACAAGATTCCTGCCTCAAGTCAGTTCTTACATGAAGTATATCTGCAGTTGGCACTTTTATTTTTCTGGATGAATCTCACCTTGTGTCACCTGTGAATGCCTCCCAAAACTGCAGTATGCATCTGGGCAGGACACAGCATTCCAGAAACACGTGGAGGAGTTGAACCAGACCTTGTAGGTCACTGTTTGCTCTTGTCCTTAGGAAGTGAAACTCTTAGAGACCTCCAGTGGTGGTCAGGACACCTTAGTTCTTAAACTGTATATTCTTAAGATAATGAAAAAAAAGCTAGTTTGCACTACATCAGCTTTAGAGACTGATGATGATGACTCTGCTCCTGACTGTCTTAAGCTTGTTTGGTCAGGTTTTCAGATGGATTTGACAAGATTAGGTGTGCACCTTATTTCAGAACTTCAAATCATATTGAAAGTTAATCAAGGCGGAATTGTTATTTTCATAGTGCAGTCATCAAATGATATTCTAAATTGCATTATTCCACAGCAGATTGAAATAAGGGTGAATTTGTAGCAGCTCTGTAGCAGTGGAGCTCAGGAGATAATCTGCCCTGTGTTTTGCTATCCCCAGTGCTATTTATTTGAGTTAGTAACTACGGTAGGTAGGAGAGGCTGTTGGCGTTGAGGTGTTTAGGATTCTGTGGCTGCAGGGAGCGATGCTGGGTGTCTGTCCCTGGACTGCGGGCAGGGCCCGCGCTCAGCCCGGCGCTGGTGGCAGCGGGGCTGCGCTGGTGTGTGGCACCGGGGCTGTGCTGGTGTCACTGGGGCTGCACTGGTATGTTTATGGCACCGGGGCTGCACT
>VXAD01012713.1:106875-182667 GCA_013399195.1 Dicrurus megarhynchus
GTTTGTGTCACCGGGGCTGCACTGGTGTGTTTGTGTCACCGGGGCTGCACTGGTGTTTGTGGCAGCGGGGCTGCGCTGCGGGGCGCGGCCAGCAGGGGGGGCCGTGCCCGGCTCCTCCCCGGGGCTGCGCGGGGTGGGCGCAGGGAATCCCCTTTGGGAGCCGGAGCGGGCAGTGATGGCCTTGCGAGTGCTGGGCAGTCCTGTGCGCTGGCCCCGTGAGTCCTAAGAGCCGATTTGCCGCTGTCCAGCTGTGCGCAAGTGCACAGACACCCTAAATAAATGCGTTGTTTGCTGGGAGTAGGGGCAGAATTTTCTTCTTAGAAGGCAAGTGCTGTAACTTTAGAAGGAATGAAGAGCCAGTGTCTGACTCAAGTCCTAAAGCCCTTTTCTTTGTTGATCCAAGAGTCTTCAAAGTGGCATCAGAAGAGAAGTTCTGTGGCGTTGTCACAAAGTCAGTTGAAGCTGTTGATTTTATTTTCCTTTTCTCCCTTCTCCTGGAGAATGCCTCTGTTGTCCTCAGCAGCTGGGCAGAAGCAGCCCAGTACAGGCAGCTCCCTCAGAGCCGGGCAGCGTTCCTGACCTCAGGACAGCCTGGGCTCGTTGGAAGATGCAGAACACAGATACCAAGTACAGACAAAAGGATCATTTTTCCTTTGGTTGTAAATTAGAAAACTGCAATTAAAACACTAAACTTGTGTTTTCCATTGGCTGCTAGGACTTGCTAGCTAGAGGGGAGGATTACTATATTTAAAGACCTATTTTTTGCTGTTGCACCCTATGTCAGCCACTTTCCCACTTTGTGACACTTACCTGTATTTAGTTAATTCTTTCCTTAGCTTTTTAAAGGAGTGATAAAGCAGGCTTTATTATATACCCTTAGTAGTAATCCATGAGAAATATCACTTTATATTTGGATATACTTAGGTGGTCATAAATCTAGTCCATCTCCATTGAAATACTTGATAATGTGTGGTACAGCTCTTTTGCTGAAACTGTATTACTTAGAGACCTGTTGACTCTTGTGTTTTATTTCCCTACTCTGCTTCTAGCAGTCCCATATTCCTATTCCAGATTTCTCTTCCTGCTGAATGCCATGTATTAGCCGTAAGTGTGTGGTTTGCTGTTGAGCTGTGCTTGTGCTGTGGCATCTTGAGCAGCAAGGGTAGCTCTGTGTGCTGTCACTCCAGCTGCAGGCTCAGGCTGCAGCCTCTCTTGTAGCTTGAATAGTCCAGGATAATCTTGTTTGATGATTTAAGAGAGAGGAAGAGGAGGGGACATGTCTCTGTCCTGTGGCTCTTTAGGCTTTATGCACTGGGCAGTTACAGTTAGTTTGAAAAATGAAATCTCTCTCCAGGAGATGGAGAAATTTGGAAGGGTACCAGTATCTGGAAGAACCTGCTACTGTATGAAGGTTGAGGAAGAACTGCTGCTGCTGCTTTATGGAATATAAAAAATGATTCCTGAGAGAAGCAGGTACTATAAGAGTTCTGTCTGAGCTGGTTCTGATGAGAGTAGCTGGCACTGAGGGGAAACAGAAACCTCCTGGCGTAAGGTACTAGTTCAAAACCTACACATGGAGTCCGAAAGGCTGTAGGAGAAACATGGATTTCAGGATCATCCTCTTGAGAACATTTTTTTCCTGTTTTCCCCTGGAAGAAAGTTTTGTCTCTAGGCTTACTCAATAGGCCACTCAACTGGAATTAACCCTCTGATCAAGGGAAATAAAAGGAAAATAAATTTGCCCTCACATTTTTGTAAGCTTGAAAATGAGAGAATTGTAATAGTTGCTCTGAGTTTTGGATTAAGCAGGTCTACTTGTAATTGTAAAACAACTGAGAGTGTGCAGCACTGGAAAACTCATAAAGTTTTATCAAATTTAGTGGGAATGAAAGCAAGACATTAAAGTGATTATTTTAAACCCCACTAAATTAAAAATTTGTACTATATTTAGATTCTAATTCTCTAATTCAAACAGAGGAGTAATTTTCTCCTGCATTATGCTTTCACAGAAATACAAAAAGAGTATTGCTTTCTATTAAGTTGTGTTCAAATTTTCAGAAGCCTGTGTATTGAGAATTTTAAGTTAAAATAATAGTTCATAAGAACATTTGAACTAGCACATTGTGGGGAGGGATCAGTATAAAAGAAATGGCATCTCTTTGTTGGTCTTCAGTTTTTAAAGCCCTGTTTCCATTTCCTAGATGGCAAAATGAACAACTTGGCATATTCAAGGTCAACAAAATCTTGTTATAGAAGCAGATGAAGAACCCCGAACTCTTCAGTCTATAAATGGAATCCTTCCTATTAATACTATTGAAGTAATGAAGTTTAATCTAAGCTGAGGTATCCCCTTCCATGCTGTTTCAACACAGGAGCAAACATGCAGCCTACCTAGCTGGCCTCAGCTTGGAATGGTCTCAGCTGTCTGGGGCATGAGCGTTTTTGAGAATGAGATCAGTGCCAGACTGGCAGTTGGACAATTTCTGTAAGTGTTTAATGTATAAGAACTGCCCACGATCCTTCATAAATAGAGAGTGAAACTCTCTGCTCCCACCTATTGAAATTGATTTCCTATGCAGGCAGCAAGTAGCTTTTGCCAAAGCCAACACAGGTCCTTCAAACAACCACTCAGCTGGGGCTCAATTTTCCTGTTTGTATGTTTCTGTTAACAGACTGTACTATGGAAAGTAGACCACACTGCTCCATTAAACAGCCATCTGTTGAATAGCAGGGCTGTAGAGTAATAAAATCTATAGTGAGTATTTATCTAATGAGAAATGCACAGGAAATATCCCAGGTATGAATTTAAAATTAGTTTTCCAAAGCACACTGTGGAATATAGAGTGCTCCAAAATGTTTTTGTGTGGAGGTCAGTGTTTCCTTTTTGTCCTTTGATGTCCAAATAGTGCAACTGCTGAAAATCATACCATTATTTTCAGAATTGCAAAGTCTAACAAGGAGGGATATTTTTAGTACAAAGCAAGACCAAAAATCTTTAGAGAGTGAAAGTTGCTGATATATTTTTTTTTTAATTTTGCAACAGAGCGAGGATATAGCAGAGTGAAATTCCTTACTGGGGGAACCTCTGAAATACCATTCCCTGACTAGACTGAAGCTGGACATGAGAAGCCTGGGTTCAAAGCCAAATTGTGCCATGGATCTGTGCTGTTATCTTGTGCAATTTCCTTAGTCTTTTAATGACTGTCGTCTCCCTCCAGTCTCATTTCATAGCTGGGGTCACTTGCCTATATTGGTATTTATACTCTACCTGCACTGTAAGTCACCTGGATATGGAGATGTCTGTATTTTAGCTTTCCTGGGTGCTCACCCCTTTAGACTCTGACCAGGCTTTTTCAAATACTTTTGGAATAACACAAGCAACCGCCAACAGAAACCTAATTTGGTTTAGCACTGCTCAGCCAGTTCCCAGGAGCTGCTTTGATACCTTATTTGAATTTCATGTTGTGTTTCGTATCTAGGTTAAACATGCACCTAAAACTGCAAGGACAATATAAATAAATTTTGCAAGTCAAGCAGTGTTTTCTTTACAGCGGAGGAGGGAGCACAAAGAGTTTCTGTAAAGCTTGACCAGGTCACCTAAAGTTGGGGCAGCCAAAAATAGAGCCCTGATCTCCTGCACTCTGACAGCAACACTCGTTCCTCCTCCTCTTCTCTCTGTAATGAAAAACCCTATTCGAGGTGGTGTCACCTATCTGATGTTTTCAGGCCATGGAGTTAAATGAATATCATTGCTATTTAAGTCAAGAATTCTGTACAAGACTTCTGTACCATTTTCTAAATAGGATGCCAGCTCTTGGCTCACGCTCACCAAGTGCATCCCAAGAATTACTGTTGGGAATTTTTTCCCTTTACTTGCAGAACTCAAAGTGATTCCTGTAGTTTGCTTTTACCTTTGGTTTTATTTGCTGTTCAGACACTTCTGCCTTTCACCTTCCCACTGGATAAGAAACATTACGAGCTGCCCTATGCTTTCCAAGTAGCTCTTGTACTCAAATTTATCACGGGCTCCCCAGGTCCCAGCCTGCTCACTGAACCAGGGTATGCAGAGGTACCTGGGGTAATGACACTGCTGCCATTCCTCCTCAGAGCCAGGAGGGGTGTGGGCTGCAGATGTGCTGCTGGCACTCACACACACACACACAGAGTCTTACCCTGTGCAGCAGCAGCACAGCACGTGTGTCCTTGGGAGTGGGCACCGCAGGGATGTGCAGGTTCAGACAATGGCATGTAGGTAATTTTGAATTTGTAGCATTCAAAAAATTATATTTAATTGAACTTACTTCAGGTAGGTACTGCAAAATCAACTTGAACTGGTGTGATGGATACAAACTGTGGAAGGAAACTATGCAGAAAATAATTTTGAAAGGGCCACAGAGCTTGAGAAAGCATTGCTCTAGAGACCTTAACTCTGAGCTGGGATGCAGCGTTATACAGTGATGTGGTCACAGCAGTTATTTGTATTTATCTCCACGGGATGCCATGCACAGGCATTTTCATTGCAGCTGTGGTCTGGTGGGTGCTGTGGTAGCTACTCTGCATGTGGAGTTATTTAAGTTCCCAGTAGCCTTGTACAGTGTATGCTGAAGTCTTTAATTACTTCCTGGTAATTACTGAGTGTGCTGGCTAGCCAAGGCTAGTATCAATATTGCACTCTGTGCTCTAAGCTGTCCTTTGAGTAGTGGATACATGTTCCAGTATTTAATAATATCTAATGGATCAGAGAGAGCAGATAAAGGCAGATAAAAATTGCCGATGTATTTTTATAATCCTCTGAAACTCTTAGAGCAGCCAAACAGCATGACATTGTGCATCTTTCCTGTGTTCTGAGGCTAAGTTATTAAAGTTGTAAGGAAAGTAATATTTTTCCACATCTTACAGTGCAATTTTCATGTCTGCTACTAAGAGCCTAGAGAACTCTGTAAGCTGGTTTTGTTCTCACCATATGAAATTTGAATATTTAATTCCCAAAACAATCTTGTATCTACAAGTACTTTTATTAAATATGATTTCCTTGGTACATTCTAGATCAGGGAACACTGTGTTTTGTCAGTAAAACCTGGTTTTGAGAGGGGAGAGAAAGGTTGGAATAATATATCTGCTACTTCATTTGAAGAGAAAAAGTATTTTACAGTATCTGTGATATCTACTGATTATAAAACTGTTTGTAGTGTATATCTGAAAATATCTCCACAGCAGCTTTCATTTAAAAGCACAGGCTGTCATTAATGCATCTACCACTTCATACATCTTTTCTGTTCCTTGGCATTATTGGTGCAAGTTCCTTTTTAATAGTTGTTAAACCACCATAAAATTAGGAAATGACAATTTAAGCTGTGCTCTGATACAGGCTGTGTGGGACCTGCTGCTACCCAAGTCAGTTCTGTGCATGCTGAAATCATAATCCCTGCAAGAAGCAGGTGTTTAAGTATAAATAACCTGATTTTTTGAAGATTCATTGTACACCATTACTGTATTTATTACTTTTGTGGTAGAAGGAAGAATGAAGTAAAAATCATTGATGTTGGTGAAAAATAGGCAAGTTTAGTGAGGTAACATATTGTATGTTTCACTGCTGGACAAGGAGGATGAAGAAGCTGATCAGGATGCTTCAGGTAAGAAATAAAGCTCTCAAATATTAATTACTATAATGGTATTGAGGAGGTTATCAGCTCAAGCCAGATGCCCTGACATCCAGAGAGCAGGAGAGAGAGGATTATTCATTGAGTGTGTGATGGGCAGAGCAGTGCAGCTGAGCATTAATGTATTCCTTTCTTTTCAAGGTATCTACACCCCTGAACCGCTCTGCAATTTCTGGTGGGCTCTTTTATCCACGGGGTTTATGTTTGTGTATCATTTTAGCATCTTGCAGATCCTGGGATTGGTAAGTAAACACAGGTTAATAAATGGCTAGTCTGCAAGTACATTCAGAGTAAAAACACTGAGTCGTTTGAGCATCCAGGTCTATGTGGTAAGACTACTTGCATGCAAATTTTTGATAAGGCTACTTGTATGCAAATTGCATGTTCTAACGAGCATTCGTATCTTTTATCTTGGAAGTACTGGTAAAATATTTCATAGATTGGTTATGTACCTGCATAAATCAATTTATTAAATTGAATGGAATTTGGATCTGCTTTTTTCCTGAAAGGTGCCCTACTTGTATTGAGCAAAAGTGTGTCACCTGAACATTTTTGATTATTATGGTAATTCTCTAAATTTTCACTGTTTTAAGTGTCTGAATCAGTGCAAGATAAAAATATTGTTAATTGATAAATTTACTGTTGCTTCCTCAGGTTACAGAAGTGAATTTGAACAACATGTTGTGTCCAGCCATCTCAGATCCTTTTTATGGGCCCTGGTATCGAATCTGGGCCTCTGGACATCAGACTGTCATGACCATGACTCATGGGAAGCTTGTCATCCTGCTGTTCCACAGTGCTGTCCCCACCTTTAAATGGAGCATGGACTTGCTTAGACTCCCAGCTAAGAAAATGGACTGAAATTTCTCCCCATGGACTTGTTCATACAGGAAGCAGAGATATACTGGAAAACAAAGAGGAGGGATGAGAGGACAACGGCTTTATACTTCTTCCCACAGTTTTTTGCCTCAAAAACACCTCTGTAATCAAGTGAGGTTTTTTTTACCTGCTGATTCTCACTGCCTATTGCCAATGGCAAAATTAGTGGCCTTATTCTGGGGAAGGTTCATGTTTTATACATTTTGTATAGATTACAGTAGAATCTTGCTAAGAGACCATTTAAAATTAGGCCAGGACCTGTCCACATTCCAGCAATGAGAGTGGCAGTGCTACCTCGTTTTGACTCATTTTCCATTAAAGAATAGTACACTTGTAGGGTAGGAAATAATGCTGAATTGTAGCACTCCACTGGTGTGAACCAGCATGCTGAACTGCATCATCCTGGCTTAACTCTTAGAGCCTGATTGTTCCAAAATGGTCACAGGAAATGGTGCACACTTAATCTTCCAGTCAGAAGTGCAAAACAGTGAGGTTCTACTGTATTTTCTTTAAGCTGGTTGAAAATGTTGGGGAACAATAACTCATTAAAAAATTTTTTTTTTTTAAATCAACTACTTAATTTCTAAGCTGCAGTGGATAAGTATCTATCTAGTGAAGTCCCATCATGATGCTTTGGGGATGCTTTTATTTTGATGAGGGGAAAAAAATAATGCTGAAATGATTTCAAAAGACCATGTTATGTATAAGCCATGATAAGATACTGCATCCACTGTGCTGTCCTGACTTCGAACAAAATGTTTTTTTCACTTACCTTAGACTGGAGAAGGAGTGGAGATACAAAGTCCAATGTAAACATCAGGGTTTTTTTTTATACTTAGTAGCTTTTGAAACATTCCTGCTCTGTCTACGCTGATCCTCACTGACCAGACTGGTTAGTGAAGAAACAAAATGAAACTCTGTTCTTTCCCTACAGCTCTGATACATCATGTGCACTGATTTTAAAATACAGGTAATAAAAAGGAATGTCAAATCAGTGCAGGCCTCTACTGCAAAGAACATGTTCCAGTTTAGTAGTATGACCAAATCTTCCCATCAGTGTGTCTTTTGGAGAACAGGATGTAGATGGGCAGAATGATCAACTGTGTGTACCTGCTCAAATTTTGCAGGAGGAGAAACCATTGGGCAGAAAGATGGGAAATCCTGTGTTCTTCCAGAATTGTGAGTCCATTATACAGACTGTTGTGTTTTGGGACTGCAGGTTTTTCTTGTACAGAAGTTTGTTGGAGTTTATAGATTCACTGTGTTGTCAAAGCTGTGACTTGTAAGATAACCAAAACCATCATACCTCCTCCAGCTGGATCACCTGAAGGTATGTGCTGAAGTTAAGGTACAGACGTTTATACCTCAAGAAGCAAAAGTAAGCTTTTTTTTTTCCTTCCTTAAAAAAGAAAAAATTTTAATTGATGAGAGAACAAGTGGCTACTTCAAATATTTTTACTCCATATGATTAAAAAAAGTACACCTCAGTCATAAATACATTGGCCCATATTCTGATTTACAAACTGGTTTCTGGCTTTCTTCCATGCCTTGCTGTATGTGTGTGTATACATATATATAAAAATATACTGTATGCTCACAACAAGAGAATATGCAGCATGTACCTAAACTATCCCTCAGGCATATACAGCTGGTGTTAATTTGTATTACAATAGAAGGATTTTAGACAAATTTGGCAAATACTATTTAGCATTTTTATTTGTTTTATTTGCTTAACTTTCTTATGGTTTTTTTGGTTGTTTTTTTTTTTCTTTCTTATTTCCTTTTTTTTTTTAAAGCATCTCCCCTTTTTTTTTTTTTTCCCCTGTCAGGCTATTGTAGTTATTAGAAACACTTCTCTCAGTAGCAGCCTTTTATTTTTTTCTTTTTTAAACTATAGCATTTCCTATCTGTAGTCATCTGCTTCAGGGCATTGCAAACAAGTATAAACCAGCTGCTGTTTCCCACCATTGACTGCCTCTGTCAATTAAAACTGCAGGAGCATTGAAATGAGCTCAGGTGTCTCAGTCAGTGCAGGCTCTTTGCTTGGTAAGCAGAATTTGTGCACTCTTCTGGCTGACTTAAAATTCAGTAGCAGGAATGTGAACGGAGCTGCCACAGGGCCATCCCTGGGCAGTGGGAAAGGATTCCGGGTACAGAGCTGCTGGGAGTGGTTGCCCCTGCCCTCCCTCCCTCCCTCCCTGCCTGGTGGTCACTTGGCTGGCCTGTGCTTTTTCCCTCTTCTGCTACTCCAGTTGTGTTGAGTCACACAGAAATTCCAGGTGTAATTTCACCCCCTGGAGTTTGCTGATGGAGCTGCTCATCAGAGCCAGTGGGGCACTTGTACTGTCCTTGCAAACCTTATGTGGGCACGTTCTGGAGCTTGTTGAATCTTTCATACCAATTTAAGCTGTGAAAATGTCTCACTGAACACGGTAATTTAGCAAAAAATCAAAAGGTAACCAACTACTGCACTCAGTAAGGATTTTAGAAGTATTGGAGCTGCAGTGAAGGAATCACATGGTGCAGCTGGAGTCAGGTGGGAAGGCAGGCAGTGCAACCTTCACCAAAAGCTGTTGCTTCTTTGTTGTTGTGCAGTATCCATGAGGCTGGCTGAGTTAGAACAGAATAATTTAGGTTGGAAAAAACCTGAGTTCATCAAGCCAAGCATTAACCCAGCACTGCTGAGCCCACCACTAACCCTTATCCCAAGTGCCACACATACACGTCTTTTAAATCCCTCCAGAGTTGGTGACTCCACCACTTCCCTGGGCAGCCAGTTCAATGCTTGACGACCCTTCTGGTGAAGAAATTTTTCCTAACATCCAATTTAAACCTTCCCTGTTGCAACTTGAGGCTGTTTCTTGTCATGTTGCTTATTTCTTGGGAGAAAAGACTGACCGCCATCCTCCTTTCCAAGTAGTTGTAGAGTGACGAGGTCCACCCTTTTCCTCCTTTTCCCCAGGCTGAACACCCTCAGCCATTCCTTAGACGTGTGCTCCAGACCCTTCCCCAGCTCTAATGCTTTGCTTTGGACATGCTCCAGAGCCTCAATGTCTTTCCTGGAGTGACAGGCCCAAAACTTAAAATTATTCCCTCCTTCCCCATTGCCCTTCTTTGAAGGCTTTTAGAACTTCATGTTGGTTAATGGTGAGCCACCACAGAAAACTGCATCAGCGTAGCTGAGACAGGCTCCACAAAAGGGGAAGGACAGGTCAGAATGGGAGCAGAAAGGGAATAAACTTTAGAAGCAATTGTCGTGGAACTTCACATCCTTCATTCCTCACCTCTCTCTGGGTGTCTGCTGGGAATATGCATCAGCCAGAGCTTGTTACATGTGCAGGATATGGGAAAGAATGGGAGAGCAGAATACATCACCTCTATAGCAGTTATTTGTTGTTTTCCCTGGCAGAGGCTGATTTTTCTTTTCCCTGAATAGTTTATTTTATAGGCAGTTACACTGTACAGGTTCCTTTGGTTGCTTTATGCTTATTTATGCTGGAAATGAAAGCACAAAACTCTACTGCTGTTCTTGGGAGGTGACTGCATTCTCTCCTGGGGTGTTACGCACACAATCCTTGTCCAGATAACTTGAAGCTGTTGCCCAGTACCTGGTGATGAGCTTTTACAGTGCTGCAGTGCAATGCACAACTGAAAGGGTTGTCCTGGGCCTCCTGGTCAAATGTGCCCAAATCCTTTGTCATGGCACCAGGAATTTCAGCGACAGTGGCAGTAGCTGTGGGGCAGAGCAGGAGTGGGGCCGCACAGCCAGACCCACAGAGTGTGACATCTCACCCCAAAGTGGCTTCATTTGCTGGCCAGAATACCCCAAAAAATTCTTGTTGAGTGCCACTGCCTGGCCTTCAGAGATGCTGGTATGGGTTAAGGGGTCTGAACAGAGCCCTCCAATTGTTGGTATTGTAGGCATTTAAAAAGAAACAAGGAGTAAGGAAATTCATTACTCCTGCTGCCACTGGCTGCATTTCCCTCCAAGTGTAGCCATAAATGAAGCATTATTAGCTATAATGAACCTGTTTACTGATGGGTTTGTTTATGCTGCCTTGCAGTAAGTAGCCCTCCAAAGCAAAGGTAACATTTCTGCCTCCACCACCTTCTGCCATGGCTTCAGCTGGCCAGGATCCCTGCAGTGCTATTTTTCCAGGGATTCAGACACTGTACAGTGTCTGAGCTGTATCTATTTGTTTAACTTCCTCTTTTAAGCACCAAAGGAGAATTTGCATCTTGTTTCTTTTGAAGAGTGCAAATGAACAGCTCTTGCCCATGTGTTTATAAATCAGTGAAAAGCCACAGGCTATGAACATGCACCTGGAGCTGGTTTTGGTTCAGCTTCTTATGGTTCAAAGATGCTGCTCATAAGCAAAGCTTACGTGTGCTCGAGCAGCTGCTGCCTTGGTGAACTTGGGAGACACGAAAAGTCAGTCCATTTGCAAACCATGAGGTCACAGAGTACCTAATTGTAGGTTTCTGTTTCTCACCACAGAGTTTTGAGATTTCTGTATATTTGAGATCATTTTGTAAAGTTCAATTGTATTTGTCAGAAATGGCTATTTGCAACTGTTAACTGACTGTATTTTTATGTCCTAAGTCTTGCATCTAAACCAGAAGCATTTGTTTTCTATGCATCCACAGCTAATGGAAAATAGAGTTTTTGTGGTGTTTTCTTCAGTGTTGCAGTTCTTTCATTTTAGGTGACCCGTAGGAATTAAATTTGTCCTTTTAGTTAACAAAGCTCTGAAAAGGCCAAAACCCAGGAAGAGGGTGTGTGTCAGCCCTGGTGGGATGTTTCTGCCGGCAGACTGGTCAGCTTTGATGTTTTCAGTTCTACAGTGACAAGACTTGTAACAAATCTGTTGATTTTTGTGATCTCGCACTTCAAGTGATATTGCTGTAAATGTCGTGCAGCTGTTGGTGTAACTTAGTCAAAGCCAAGCTGTTTTATAAATAATTTTATTTTTCTTCAGGGTCAATTTTGTACTTTTTAAAATTATTTCTGCATTTCCTGAGTCATTATCCCAATGCTGCAGAGGATGCAGCAGGCAGAGCAGTGAGCATGCCCCACTCCCCCCAACCACTCTGTGCCAGGGGGCTGGGCTGGAGCACCAGGGGTGCAGCAGAAACCTGCAGGGCTGCTTATCCCCCACCCTCTACTCCCAACATGGCATTATCCAGGCACAGAATGGTTTGGCAAGGGCAAGGATGGATGTGGATGGGCTCAACTGCCACATATGCTGTTAGTTCTGAACAATTTGTAAGGGTGTTATAAATTTTGTAAACTTTTTAATGTGCTAAACCTTGCTTATGAGGTAACATTTACAAATATGGGGTAATTTGTGTACTTGCTTTTGTATTTTGGTCTGATGGGCTTTGTTGTTGTGCCCTAAGTCCAGATCATGGGGCACATAGTTGTTAAACCTTTGCATTAAAACAAATAAATGCATTTTAATGGATACTGGATAGTTTTGTTATCATTCTAATTGTGCCACACCGGAGTCTGTCGTGCTTAGGACTTTTTATAACTAGGTAAGAATCACAGAGGCACATAATATTAGCTCATTACGTATCAGGTAAGAAGATGGAGGCTCCTGTCTGAAACAGTCTGTACAGCCTGATGTTGTCTACCTTGCACACAGCAGTTCCTGGGAGAACAGTGGGTACTGGGATTTCTGGAATTCTAAGCAGTTCAGTCTGACTTGTGCCTGTTACCTGTCAGGCAACAGCAGTTTACTGGCAGGCAGAGCTCACTGTGGGTATAAATCCTTTAATCACTGTTTAAATAGGGCCTGTCCTTGTCTTTCAGGTGCAGAGCTCAGGGAATTGTTACAGTCCAAGGATGCTTTCTCCACGTTTCCTCACTGTGCCTACCCCAGCTTGGGCAGTGTCCTGTAGTTCCCACTTCACTGCACTTTAGCAGAAGATGGCAGAACATGCACAGAAGTCTTCAGCTCACACCTTTATTCAGAAAGCTGCTGTAGCAGCTACAGGGCTGCACTCAGACAGCCTGACACCACAGGTGATGGCAAAGTAGTTTTAATGCACTTCACAAATGCTTCTGGCTGTAATAAACATGATTGCAGCCTAGTTAACTGTATTCTTGTGACCCAGTACATCTCAAGACAAGCAGGTTATTGCCTTGTGTGCAATTCTTGGCAAATACTGTTCCTGGAAAAAGAACATACTGGATGTGCCCACCTGTATTATTATGTATCCATTGTACAGGATTCAATTTTTCATGCAGCTGGGGAAAAGAATCAATTCTCCAGCTTAATTTCTTTGGAAGAGTATAAAGACTGATGAAACAGCTTAAGTAGAAATCCAGTGTGAAGTGCTGTATGGGAGCCTGAACTGAACCAAGCAAGCAATTTCTGCAGGCACTGCTGATTATTTTCAGCAGCTCTCTGTAACTAATTGGAAATCAGCCTTTCATTGTTTAATACCAACAAATATGTAAGAATAAGCAAGTTTCTACATCTGAAACACCCTTAATGCTACTGGCTTGGTTTGATTTTTACAGCATGGGAACTGGAGAGCTGGCTAAAGCAGTGAGCAGAGTGGGAAACTCATTGTAGTAAGTTGTAACTCGGTCTGCCTTTCAATAGCCTCAGGGTTTTAGATTAGGTTTAGTGTAGGTTTCACACAGTTCAGACTAATGATACCAAAGCTGAGACCCAGTTTCCATCACTGGTTTAGTATTTACCCAGCCTGAAGGTTTCCCTTCAGATGTTTGTTAATCTCCTAAATCAAACCTTCAGAGCAAGGGGAGGAATGGCTGCATCAGACTTCAACATCCAAAGGTTACATGGATTCTATTGCTCTGTTTGCATCTACAGCCAGCAGAGCTATTAATTCATCATGAGGCAAACAAAACCCTTCTAAACTCAGAGCTGAGTTCCAGGGAGATGGAATGCTTTGTCTCAGGGAATCATCCTACAGAGGAAATATGCTCCCTTTATCTCAGACTCAGTGCGCCAAGAGTTTGGCTGAGGGACCAGAGTTCTCCAACTTGATTTTGTCATCAGCTGCACTGTTGCTTTGCTAGAGATTCTTCAGTACACGTTGGCACAATGTTCTGTTGAACAATCTGGCTCTAAGTGGTACAGGTGCTGTGTTGCTGACACCAGATTAACTCATTCTACAAAGTAGTTTTGCTTCAGAAGATTGAAACCACCTCTCATAGGAGGGAGTTCAGGCCTGGACAGAATTCTGAGTGTAAAGTTAGACATAAAAAATATAAAACTGAACTGGCAATTGATATAAATACTGATAAATAACTGATGTAACTGATATAAATGGTGATTTAACTGGGAGTGTTCAGTGAAAGCTGCATGTACCTGTCCCCAGTTTGTTCCTACAGTAGACAGAAAGACAGAATTAATCCCAGGAAAATATTTCTAACACACCATTAGCCTTTGACATTAGCACTAGGTATAAATGCTTCAATAAAAACATTGACCAAGCCACACAATTAAACAGAGAAACATCAAAAGAAATAGTGATTCTTTTTCCTTATTTTATTGGGTAAATGATTTAAAAGGTAATAACAATAGTGTTAAAACTACTACAATATCTTTCCACAGCCATATCTCACAGACCCACAGATAACCTTCTAGCATTTTTTTTTCTTTTTCCTCATTTTTCTCTTTTTAAGCCGTACTTATATTAAAATGCCCATTTCAACAGTTTCTTCACACTAATAGCAATTAAATGTGGAAGGAAGAAGGATCTAGTTGTAAAGGAAGGGGGTTCAGGTAATCTGTGATATTATTGTAATCAGAGTTGCTAAGGAAGGAAGGAAAAGACCAAGGCCTTACAAGCTACTCCAGGTAGCTCTAAGCCCACTGCATGTCACCATGGCATTGAAGATAACTCAAGATGCTGGTGAACAATTTAAAGTAAGTTTGGTTTTTTTTTTTTTTGTAACATATAAAACACTAAAATAACTTAGAAACTAGATCCAAATATCTTGAAAAGAATCAACTTTGATATACAAAAACAGTCATAAGTTGTTACAAAAGTTTCAAACAAAAGTTTGTTTTCTCAGTGCGTTTATGTACCAGCGCAATTACTGGGTCCAGAGCAAAGAAAGAGGTTTTTCTTTTTTATTTTTTTCTTCAACAGTAATAAAAAATGAGGAAAACTTATCTTTGTATATAAAGAATCATTGCTGGTCTTAAGAATAAATGTAACCAGAAACCCTTAAATCTGAGAGGCACACTTTGGGTTTCTCTTTTATTTTTTTTTTAACTTTTTTTTTTTTTTTTAACATAAAAGGAAAGTCACCAGTTTATTTAAATGGAGGAGATACTCAGACTCCCCAAATAAACTTAATTCAATTAACATCACTAGCAAAAATCAGTTAGAAACTGTACAAAAATAAAAAAGTTAACACATTTAATCCTGCAGGGATTTTGTAAGGACTGGAAGGCAGGCTTTAGGAGCAGCATTTGGGCATGGCTGGAGGCTTCTTTGGTTCGATCTAACACACACAAGAGATGTAACCTACTCCAGACAACAGTTTTAAAAACCCGCACAGTTGAAGACAAGTAGAGGTCCATATACAAACTCCAGGTGTGCCAGGGCTGTGCCCACCTTGGTTCCAGAGCAGGGCTGAGGTCAGGACCGGAGCGTCCCCCCCTGCCAGAGCAGCATCCACTGGGATGGCAGCAGGAAGGACACTTGAAGCATCACCAAGTAACAGCTTCATGTCAAGTCTACGGTTTGGTTGTCTTAACTCAGTTTACAGAACAGAGTTTTTAGGAACATTAAGCAAGAGAATGAAAAAAAAACACCCCAACAATCTCTTCAATGGAATAAGGCAAACTGAGTAGTGCTCATAAAAAAAATCAGCATTTCAACTTAACAAACAGTGAAATAAGCTACTTGGTTGTACCTTAATTTCTGTAAAGTACCCCAAATGAAAAACAAATCTGTAGCTAACCCCAAGAATACAACTAAAAGGTACTAAATGTAACTACAAGGGAATAACATTTGTGAGAGTAATTGCTGATCAGCTTTAAGCAAACAGACCTATTCTGTGCCAGTGCATGTCACAGTGAGCTGCACGTTTGGTACAAAGAATCCCACAATTACAGAGAAACAATCTGCAGCAGTTCAGCACAGTGTGCTGAGGAGGTAGGTGCCCTAGAAACACTGTAGGCAGACTGATTATTCCAATCTTTAAAAAAATATCATACAATCTGATTGACCACAGACTCTGTAACAGTTTTTTAATTAGTGATACAAAACTCTGGTCCAGAAGGGTCTGGCATGAGCTCAGTTCAAAAGCACACCTCTACAGTTTGTATAACACCCTTGAACTATATTTTTAAGCAACAGCTACTAAGAGATAGACAAAAATGCATTGTGCATTATGCTGTATACAAAAAGGAGACAAAACTATCCTTTTCTCCCCCAAGCCATGGTGGGAAGTATTGCTGACCTTGTCCTTAAAATCCTGCAGGATTGTTTATTCATCAGTATATCATTATTACACTGGTAAGAAATTCTGTATAACATCTGCATATATCGAAGATTTCTTAAAAAATCTGATATGATTTTAGATCCGCATGACCAGTCACGTGACCTTCTTGAGGTTGATTAGCACCTTTCAATATATATATATTTTTATATATAATAGATCTTTTTAAAAAACTTCTAACAATGAGCTCATGCAGAAGCACGAGCGAGCTGTAACGAGATGACAGATAAAGATGGGGTTGGATGACTTTTTTTTGCAGCAGAATGATTCAGTTTGTGCTCAGGTTCCCTATAAGGGCAAGAAAAAAAACCAACACAACTCTATCAGGTAGCCACTTGTTCACATTTCCACTTGAAGACTAATTAATCTAAAAGTGTTCCCCAAGTAGAAACAAGACAACAGTATCATCCAAAATAGCCTCTGTATAAACATTTACTTATTTTTGCAGCTTCTGGCTGGCATCTCTTGGCTCCTGAAATTTCAGGCCCTCTGCTTAAAAATTAAGGCATCGCAACTGAAAATGGTAATATTTGGACATAAATGCTGTGGATGAAGGAATACCAAAGACCTTCTACAAGAACCTCCATAGAAATTAAGTGGCAGACCTAACCTCACATAAGGGATGAGCATAATTTATCCTTATCTGGTTTTGAAACCCTATTGAAACATTTTGACAGTTAATCTGATTTTTTTTTAACAACTGAATTTTTTATCTATTTTATTTTTATATATCTATGTATTTACAAACATTCATTATTCAAAATAACTGGAATTTCTGCTTACTGTGGTTTACTCACGCAGATTGGGAAGGTCTTTGCTGTAACAGGCAGCTTGTGCTGCAACAGGCAGCAGTGGGAGTTCTGCAGGCACAGGGGGAAGGAATGAGCTCCTGCCATCGACTGGCCTTGCAAAGAGACCACACATACCTTTTACTAAATCCTATTTTTACAGCAGGAAAAAGTTCCAATCGGTTTTCTTTCTTCTACCGTGTGGAGGAGTATCAGAATTATTACACAGTACTTACAGCTCTCAAGCACTATTCCTGCAATAGATGAAAACATGTAACATTATGGCATACTTGTCCTGGCTCTCTCACAAGTCTTTTTTTCTTCTATTAAACAAAAGTTAACTTGATCCAACTATTCATGACTTGATAAAACTCAGAAAGTTCAAGAGCAGATGAACGAACAAAACAGGGATTTCTCTTTTCCAAAGTAAGTTTGCTAATAAAAAAAAAATAAATCTCACTTTAAAGAAAAAAAAAAGTGTCCAAAACCCTGATGCCAGAGCAGCCTCAACAGGGTTTGCTAGAACGTCTGGAGTATATGTTTTCTATGAACTTTATATGTAAGTATATAATTACGTTATAGTCAAAGGCACTAAAATCTAAATCCATTTTCTTCCTAATATGACATCTGCTACTCACCAATCTGTTTTTAGGACACAAATGTCACTCCTAATTTGAGTCATCAGAAAGGCATAGTCTCATTACAAATGCATTCTCGTGACTACTCCTGACAGGGCTGGGCTGCCCGTGATTCCCAGCACAGGATGGGACACAAAGGGGTCCTGGATTGGATTGTGCCCTATCATTTAGGCCACTTGATTCTAAAAATGCTGCCATGTTAACATCACCTCTCGCCATACATGAGTTGCTTCTCTTCATCCCAAAAAAGCATTCTGTATGTCAGCCTTGGTGTCCCGGCTGTTTGTGCTGGATCTGGAGATCCTGTATAGAGCTACATGGAATCTTTACTGTGAGGGTGAGATATTGTACACACAACATCATTAAGAATGTTATGTAAATGCAATTCATTGTCTACTTTAATACCTGAATCTGATATGTTTCATTCCCTGTCACACCTATTAATGCAAAAGCCATGAATGCCTTTTTGCTAAGCAAAGCATCCCTAACTGCAGTCCTTAAACTCTTCCTTCCATCCACAGTCACAGAAAGCCTTGATTGATATAATTCAATGTTAATGAAGTAGAAATTTAAATTTTCATAAAAAACCCAAGGGTATATGCTGCAAAAAAATCTGCAGTGAATCAATAATAAAAAAGTATGGGTTCTTTGTAGTAATGCAGTTTTCCCTCCCGTTGCCACGATGAGCTGAACCAACTAAGGAGCCTCAACATGGCAACGGAAACTATCATCATAAAATGGTACAGTAATAGAGATAGCTAGACCAAGAAGGGGCAGGGTCTCCTGGGAAGAGGTCTGCAGAGAGGTCCAGTGACTGGTCATGCGGCTCAGTGTCAGGAATAATGGTTGTATGGTGGAAGGGGGTGCCCAATACCATTCTGGAAGTGATGGTGCTGACGATGGGCAAGGTACTCTGTGTAGCTCATCGTCATCTTCTCACTGCGGTACCTGGCAAAGAGCAGAGAGGCCAATTCAGGAACTGTTACCAGGAAGCTGCAAGTAGCACAGAAATGCTGCACTGGTGGTTTGTTTGGAGATAAGAGCTCCGTACTTCTGATGCTGGGAATAAGACTGACTGCAGCTGCACAAGGGAACTGCCACAACTGTCAGGGTCATTTCCTGGATCATATGGCAAATCACAACATAACTGCTTATGGAAAATACTTTAAGCAACTGGAATTGTTAAAAATGGTTGCCTATTATATTGGTTGAAGTAGAGGGAACAGAGAATGTCCCTATCTACAGCCAACTCTCTACAAAAACCTAGGAGGAAAAACTGTAAACAAGCACTAGAGATTTTTGGGCTGTTTTTAAACAATCAGTATCAACTGTCTGCCAAACTCTGCTTTCAAAATTATCCCAGCTACATTAAAGGTAGTTACATTCTTTTCAGACTAGAATCACAGAATATCTCCAGTTGGAAGGGACCCATCAGGATCATTGAGTCCAACTCTCTATTCCTCACAGAACTACCTAAAACTAAACCATATGGCTAAAAGCATTGTTCAGACACCCCTTGGCCTCCAAAAGGCTTCATGCCATGACCCTGGACAGCTTGTTCCAGTGCCTGACTACCCTCTCAGCAAAGAATTTTCCTAATGCCTAGTCTGAACTTCCCCTGAGGCAGCTTCATTCCCTTTCCTCGTGCTCTATTGCCAGCCACCTGAAAGAGATCAGCAGCTCCCTTCTACCCGCCCCTGCCACCCCGAGGAAGCTGTAGACCCCAATGAGGTCTTTCTCAGCCCTCCCCAAACTGAACAAGACAAGTGACCTCAGCTACTCCTCCTGAGTCTTGCCCTTGAGGCCTTTCACCATTTTGGTCACTTTCCTCTTGTCATACTCTATAGTTTGATGTTCTCCTTAGAGAGAGGCACCAAACTAATTTTACAGGCATTGAAGTGAGACTGGCAGGCCTGTAATAACAAGGATCTTCCTTCTTACAAATGGAACAACATTTGCCAGCTTCCACTAGACTGGGACCTCTCCTGACTCCCAAGTCAGTTGAAAAATAATGAAGAGTGGTCCTACAAGAACATCGGCCAGCTCAGTGTAACTAAAGGCAGAATCCAGGCCCTGACAACAAATATTCTGAATACATCTGCACCAGTATTGTCTGACAACAAGGAACACAAAGAACCAGTGGCTGCTGGGCCTTGCTGAGAGAGCAGCAGCTCTTCTGGAATCCATGGGGGCAGTACGTGGCACTCAGCGAATGGAATTCCCACCCTATGGAACCAGCCAGGGGCTCTGCAGGTAACAGTTGGCTGAGCATGATGAGGGGTGGCTGCACAGCCCCTGCACAGCTCTGCAGATGGGACAGAACCCCCAGATGCTGACCCTCTGCATTCCAGACCCCTCTGACTGCTACGAGTCCCTCCGTGCCACTATTTTTTAGTTCTCTCTTTCAAAACTGGCCAGAACTGCTGGGGGTGAACCTCAAGGGAGTGACAGACTCATTGTGATCAGCCTAAAGCCTTCTTCACACACAGGATGTTTACTTTAATTCAGAAGACTTGAAAAAGAAGTTAAAAGCCCTTATTCACTCCTCCAACAGATATTTTTGTGTATGACAATAAATTATTAAAATGGGGTTCTAAAACAGGTTGTCTAATGCTGGGAAGCAATTAGTATTTTAATAATACTGTCTCTAATCTGTCAGCAGAACCTGAGATTTTAAGCAAGTAAAATAGGCAGTCAAAAAACCCCTTTTTCTGAACATTAGAAAAATTATGGTTTGTTCATTTCACTTACAAGGCAACTGATTTTGGTAGCAGTTTCATTGTTGTGAACTTAGTTACACTAAACACATGGCTTTTTAATGGGGTTTTTGGGGGGTGTGGGGGTGAACTTTGGGGGTTTTTTGTTTTGTTTTGTGCTCCATGCCATTGCTCCAAACAAAATCATGCAGCAGGAAGAAAATGTGTGCTATATAGAATTTTTGTTTATTGGAAAAATATACTCCTTATTTACTAAGCTGTATAGAAATGAACCATAGCATTGTTACTCTTGTCCTCAGCTATTTCCAGATACTCTTCTTGAATATTCTTTTTGAAAAGAAGATAACAAAGTGTACAGCTAAAATTAATTAAAGGGAGATTGGGGTTCTGCACTTGGAAATTTAGCTGGCTTCTGGAAATCCTTCCTCCCTAATTTAACCTTCAGAATAAAATGTTTTCCTTACTCAGAACTAGTTGAGTTCCTGTAAGAATCCAGAATCTGTAACACTCATTGAGACCCAAAGTCTTTATCTCCTTGAAGAAGACAAATGGTCAAAACTTCCTTATAACATAAGATTTAAAAAAATCCTATTTCTCCACACATGACTAAATAACTGGAGTTCAGCAGTCATTTTACATTGCAGGCTTATACAAACAGATAGCTTTAGAACCATTCCAACAGACATTCACCCCTCTACCCTTCACCACTTAACTACAATACTATGTGCAGAGTATTATGTGCTGCTAATTCTAAAATACTTTGGCTGCCACACACTAAGGAGCCCTCAAGAACATGTTTTACTAAATTAGCAAAACCAAATTAAACTAGTATGAGATAAAATATTAAATTCTTGTCTCCACTCCTGGGAATACCCTGATACAGTTTCACTAGTACACTGGCTGTCGAAGCAGTGCCCAGCCTGCATGTCTCACATCTTAACATCAGAGAAACCTGTACTCCACAGGGCATAACCCAGAGGTTTCTCAGAGGAGCCAGCAGATTAGGGATCTGAGGGCCTCCATGACATACAGCGGCAGCCCCACCATGCACCATCTGCCCAAATAAATCTGATGAGAGCAAGTAATCCCTGTTAGCCACAGCCCTGAACACCCACTACAGCCAAGGAACACTCTGTGAGAAGCCAGAGCTAAAAGCACTGCTGAGAACGTGCAGAGTTATCAACCCAAATATGCAGGTACACTGATGCATTGTGCCCTGGTATTGAACAGCCAGGTCTTAATCCTTGCTTAGTGCCACTAATCCCTGTGCAAGGCTTCTCCTAAGTCTGTACTGCTCTTGTGGAAACAAAGGAATCATTAATGATACATCCAGGAGAGTTTACTGTTACCATCTGCAGGAGCACTTACCAGGAAGGAGCACCTCCCAGCATTACAACAGGGCTATGTGCAGTATCCCGGTGCATACCTGGTTAGCTTTATTGTTTTCCTGAATTCATTAGTAATCGGAGCTTTGTAGCCTCCTTTCCTCAACAAGGAATCTATGGTTTGAATGTGGTCCCATCCTGTTGAATTTTACAGTAGCACAAATTAGTGAGAAAGGCAGCAATAGGAACAGATGTTGCAAAAGAACAGTACAGCATGTGGTGCTGCTGAGAGCGCAAGAGCTCTGCTGCCATTCGGGATAAACCAAAACGTTCTTCCCTGCTGCACAACAGCTGAAGGAAATACCACATGCAGGATTTCTTTACTCACTCAATTCACTCTACAAACAACATGTACTTTTCATCTCTTAGCTGAAATATATTAAAAGTGAACCCACTCTACCCAGGTGTCCTAGACTGGGCATGTGATACTAAACTAAACTTTTCCAAAACATTCAGGTATGATCATGTATCACAGCCACTTTAGACATTATAAATGGTTATGACAATATGGAAAACTAAATTTCTGTAAAACATGTAAAGTAATTATTAGTTGAACATGTGCAGAGAACTTGAAATCAGACTTCGTAAATATCGCTTAACTTTACAAAGATATGGCTAATTTTAGAACAACTGATATTATAGGTGTCTGGATAATGAAAAATGCGATGGATTGAAAATACAGATTCATTACTGTTCTCAATAAAATCTTCATGCTTTCCAGAACTCCTATTTCTTTAAAAACTCTCATATTTTAAATAACTGTTAGATGTGTTATTTCCTAAAGATGCAATAATTAGTCACATTGTTACATTAAAAAACCTGCAAAAACCACAGTAGATTTGGGCACATACAAAATACAAATGAGTAGTTCTGGAGACTTTCAAGAATCAGATTGCAATTCATGGTCTATTAAAATTATTCAGAAATTTAGACACATTCCCCCCACAATTCCTGAATTTTAAAAAAAGCTTGGAACGCCTCTAGACTTTTAAGCAACTATTTGGGAACAGAATTATCAATTAAAAAGGATCCTCAGTAAAGATACCAGCTGAACCCTTTGTCAACAAACACATACAAAAAGGCAAAAAAAAAATAAAAGCAGCAGCAAAGAAAACTGTAAAAGATTGAGACAGACTGAGACACAGTATCAACCTTGGAAATAAAAAGACATAGTGCTCAGAGTCAGCAAAGGATGACTGTTCAACAAAATCTACTCTAATTTTTTTAATTCACCAACTTAAGCCTGTGCCTTTATTAAAAAGGACTTTAACAACATTATTGGGTTCTTTCATATGGAAAATAATTTCCTTCCATTCATTAAAAACCCTGGGAAGTCAGTGTTTGTAAAAGGAATTGAGTACTAGCAGAAAGTACCTAACTGAAAAACAACTTGATCACTGGGAATTCAGGAATAAACCGTGGTTAGGATAATTGCCCAAAGTTTAACAGAGCTTCTGCATCTCCCTTATATCCCAGCCTAAGAGCCACACAAAAACTGGCAGCTTTTAATAACTGTTAGCCTGGTTCACAGCACTGTACCACCTCTCCACATTTTATTTCCCTACAGCTACGCTGCATTTATGACTGGCTTAAAAAACAGCTACGGTTTACTGAATCCCTCTAGAAGACTGACATAGGCATGTAATTGGCATTTATATAAGAGTCTTCTTACAATTAAATATCGCTCCATCATCTGACATCAGTGCAAGGTCAAATACTGCATTTTAGCTTTATAGGTATGTTTAAATTCTTCACCAGATCATATGAAATAAAGTGCAACAATGACCTTGCTCCTTCGCAACCTCCGGTAGGTAGGTGGCCGTGCGCTTTGATCCTTTCTCGTTGATGAATTCTATTCTAATGCCATGTACACCCACCTGCAAGAGATTGGCAGCTTCATTAGTACATTACCAGAGAAAAGATCCAACAGCTTTCTGACATGGTGAAACCCAAAACGTGAACCTTTCAGTGGTTAACAGCATCTCACACACAGTTTCAGGAGGTGGCACTGCAGTGGGTGTCATCTTTTTGAGAGGTGTTCACTTACAGCCACGTAAGCTCAGCAGCAGCACAGGTACACAGGATGTTCCTCTGCTCCCCACCACGGAGCTTCATTCCTGGGCTGGAGGAAATCCAGCTGAGGGGCTAAAGTTGTTCTGTCTCCTCTGCCACTGTCACCAGTGTTGTTGCTGATAAAATCACCTGGTCACCAGCTATAATCTGCAGGCAAAACAGCTGCCAAATCTAATGAGGCTTCAGTTAAGAGCATTAATTTTGTTCAAAGCAACTACTGAACGATCAAAGATTTGCCACACTATGGACTTGAGCCTGGAGCCTTCAAAACTTCTGCTCATGTATGAGGAGGAAACGGAAATATTCCAAAGTACCAAGCCTCAAACTCCTATTTCTGTGCTACTAAGAACTGTAAGGTGACAAAATGCCAGCATGGAAAGCAAGATTACTAATACCAAGGAGCTGGATGCAGATAAAAATCAAAATGCCAAAAACATTAGAAAACAACCAAAGAGGCTGGACACCTTTCCAGGGCATTGTTTAAGGTCCCCTGTTTTCAGGTTACAATAATTCTGTGGAGAGTACCTGCACTGGGATTGGGCCATAAAATATATTCCATTGCCAGAAGGTTTTCAGCTACTTTTGAATTCTGTGCACAAACACAAAGCATTAGTAGATGGACATTTTTATGCCCACATAACCAAGATGACTTTTCCATTTGAATCCAAAGGTCCCAACACTGTATGGGAAAATGAAGATGTTTAAAAGGGTATCACGTTGTTTGGTGTGGCACATCCTTGGGGACACAAAATTAATCGAAAAAAGCTGTAACAGTTTCTCCAGTGACAACTTACTTATTTTACCCTAACTGCAGGGCAGTCAAAAAACAAATAAGGAATATTTAAAAAGCTCTACCACTTCGTCAATTAATGTATTTGCTTATATTAAGACTTTAATTTTTAATATTTTCATTCTTTATATATGATATAAGCAGGAGAAATGGGAGGAAGAGTCACTTGCAGCTGGTCATGGCCACAACCATTTTTCCCTACGAATCTAACATTGTCCATAAATAGGAAAAATTTAACTTTGTGACTAACAGATTTAATTCACTGCAAATTTTAACATATTATTTCATTACCAAACACTCCCTAACACCAACTTTCATTGCATACATATATATAATCACTAGAGAGATCAAATCTGTATACTCAGAAGATATAATTATGAACCCAAAGGGCCTGAAAGTAAAATGGAATTATGTTAGAAGCTGAAAAAAGCCTATTGAGTTTATCCCCAAACCAGTAAGTTTCTGCAGCTGGTGATTTTATAACTGTCTATATTCAGTTGCCCGAGTACTAAGATTAAATATTTCCAGGGTTTGCACATCTTTAAATCCTGCAGAACATGAGATTCTAAATGCTACACAAGTGTTTTGCATAATAGTGACCATGTAATAGTCATGAGCACTAGTGATGTATTAAGTATGATGCAACATTCAAGTTGCATCACTGCTCTGGATGTTCCCCATTAACCATTTTAATGGACTTTTATGCCCATGTCTGTAGAAAAAAAAGGGATGTACAGCAGGGGAAAATTTCATAGCATCCTGTGGAGCATGAATTCCAACTGCGTAGCTGAGCCGGACAAACAGCTTTTCATTGTTCAACTTCAGTTAAATCAAAACCAGGCTTGAGTTAAATAAATGGAAGCCACACACAAGCAAAGTAAAAAAGATCCACACTAACACTGGCATGGGCACAGTGTGGAATTTATTTTGACTTCCTCAAGAGACTGGTGTTCAACCGATGCAAAATTCTGTGAGCTTTCCCAAAATAGCCCTCTCCAAGATGGGAGGTAAGGGGTGGGTCTGTGGAAGGCATTAACTGCCCTGCTACCAGGAGCAGCACACACCTTCCTACACAGCCTCGGGCCTGCTTCTCAAACTAAAAATACTGATTCACTACAGGCAACATTCTCTACAACAACAACATCTGTCTGTGCAGTTTAGAAAAACAAACCAATCTTGTGCAGATGGAGCTGGAGTTCTGTCTCGCCTATTACCATTTATTAGGGAAATGCCTGCCTACAGGTATCCTCTGGAGCTGAAAAGGGACCACGCAATTGCTGCTTCAGCCTCCCACATGGATAGGAATCTATTTAAATTGTTGCTATTGGGAGAGCAAAGCAAGACAAGGAGAGAGACTTAGAAAGGCAAAAAACAATCTCTGCCAATAGAAATACTTCTATGGGGTTTTAGAGCATGAAATACTGTATCCTATATAAGCAGTACTTGTAGATATAAACTTTCTGACCAGTTGTGTAAGTGGCCAGAGGATACCTAAAATTAGGTTCTGTGACAATATTAGTTAAATTAACAGAGCTTTCATTAAATCAAAGGATTTCATTAAACTACGCTATTTTACTTCTGAAATGACCTTAAAACTTCAGACTTCGTTGTGTATTTAAACACATTCATATTCATTTATACACTTTTTTAAAATGAATTCTTTATTTCCATACACTTTGGGATGGGAGAAAACAGGTATATGCCACATTTATTGTTCTGCCAAGTGCCTATGCACTTGCCAGATTACTGCCCACAATATCTCTCTCTATATAGATCTAAGAAATAATGGTTCCAAAACCCCCTCTGACAAAAAAGCTGAAGCAACTCTCCTGATGGACTGTTCTGCCCCAAAGCTCCAAACACAGTTCTTTAATTTGTTCCTCTTGGACTGACTCTCCAACCATACTGAGAGGAAGAAATAACATTATTCTCATTAGACTGTCCATGGGGAATTTGGATAAGCATCTGAATATTAGGCCTTGTTGAGATTTAAGTTTCTGTGCACTCCACTAATTATCATCCAGTAATGGTTCTGTTTGGTTCCATCTACTGCACTGAAAACTTTAAGAGATTTGCATGCAATCATGACTAATTAGTTTAAGATGAATTAATTGTAAAACAGTTGTTCAGAAATACATTAAAGCAGGTAACAAAGAGCCTGTTACAGAGAATCCACATGGAATGCTCCAGAGCTGGAGCAGTGCAACACCCCCTTGGTGTCAGGAACAAGCATCTGCCTGTTCCTTATGTCCACTGTCTGTGTTCTCCTGCACCCCAGACCTGCTGCACAGCCCGTGCCACCACACGCCAGTGGCACTGTGACTCCCCGCTCTGGGTTAGGGGCAGCCCTTAACTTAGGGTTTATCAGCTCCACCTCTGAGGAGCAGCAACCTAGAAATGTTTTCCAACAAAAAAGCTGGCCTAGAACTTGCACAGTATTCCTTATGATACTACAGAACAGTAACTTTCCCCTTTATTTACCTACTATGGAAATAGCGGTACACAAATGTGTTTGGAAATGGAAACCTTCAGATTAAGTGACTATTGCTACTTTCTTCAAGCTGATCCCATTTCTTATTAACTGAATTCTACAGCTTTTTTAAGCCCCACATTAGCAGCAAATATGCTGGCTTCTTTCTGACCCTCTTTAATAGCATCTAAATACTACATTCTGATTTAACAACAGAGGCAAAAGACTCCTCAGGAAGTTTGTTCTCTACCTCATGGCAAGCATAATCATTCATTTACATACAAGGAATCACTGAATATTGTCCAAAGAGAACAAAATATTGAGAACCAGACTCTTTTTTCTCTGTTCTACAGAACAGAAGCTGAGAGCCGCTGGTGTCGCTGCACTTGCAGGCAGGAAAGAACTTCCACAACTCTTGAACATACCCACTTCGTCAACACTGAAAAGCCACTTTTCAGTCAACATTATTGGCTACAACTATTTAAGCTAATATTTAAACCAGTGCACACAGGCTAAAGGCCTTTTCTATCAAGACAGCACATACAATTCTGCAGATTTTACTTTACTGAAGAACAGCAACTTCAGGGCAAAGACCTCTTTCGTGGTATTTTAAGGAAGAGCCAGTGCTCAAGTCTAGCCAATATGTTCTTTATTATAATTACATACAATCGCAGAGCTTTAGGATCTTTTCATAAAAAATGAGGAGAGGATCTGAATGAGCAGGTCTGAATTAGTTTATAATGACTGCTATCCATAGCAGATGTGTTTAAAAATAAGTGGTCTTTATGACTTGTCTTGTAACTAGTCCTTTCTTGTCTGATATTTAATAAAAGAGCAGTACTATCACAAAACCTCCCCATATCTTTGAGCTTTTCATGCTGTCCATTTCTCTGAGGTGGAAAGGCTGTGCAACTGTGCAACTCCACCCCAGCAGCAACTGGATCACAGGGGTCTCTCATGGGTTCTGTGAAGCAGAAATGGAGATGCAGTTCCTACACTCCCAGTGCTCCTTTCAAAGCCCTACAACTGTTCAGCTACTGAAGTGCACCGCCATTCAGACAAAGTCACAGGCATGTAAGGATTCTAAGCTGTATTTTAGGAAGCATCGTTGTGAACATGGCATTGAAGGGGTCCTTTAAAGATGTGTACTTTCCCCTAATTACTTTTATAAAAGGTGAAAAAGGCAGCAATTTGAAAAATCATATGGCAGCTAACAGCAGTGAATTCCCACAGATCTGTTTACTTGATGGAAGTTTCTGCTGCAAAAGGATCTCACATTGCTTTTTACAGCTGAAATATTCTTTTATTTAGTTTGGGAAAGTTAATTCCTCAATGAGAGAAAAAATCCAGCACTCTGCTTCAGGATAGAGAGGATACTCCTGAGCTGTCCTCAGCTTCACTCCTGACTTCAGATGACCTTGTCTTAAGCCCTCAGAGCACTGAGTTGTCTGAATTGGCAATTCTGAAATACTGTGACCTGTGTCAGCAAATTGCTGACCTGGCTCCCACAAGATCATCCAGTAGCACACCTACAAAAGCGGGGTCTCCTAACCAGGCTGGTGTTTTTCAGGATGATCTCAGCATGACAGGAGATGAAAGATGCAGAATCTCTTTTTACATCATACTCTAGACATCCTGAAATGTCGTTTTGCCATTAATATTGCATAACTGAAGCTCCCTTAAAAGACACATGGGTGATATAAGTGATCTCACTGACAGGCACACAGTGATGAATCATTCTTTTAAGGACTAACAATTACAAATTTTATAATCTCATATTTAGATGTCACCCCCCTCCTCTGGGCCCTTTTGCATGGAAACCTAGTTTGTGACTGTTTCTTGGAACTGTAGGAATTTGCAAAGGTTTTTAAAAACTTATCATTAAAAAACCTTAAATGAAATAGGAGAGAGCAACTAAGCAAATGGGTAGCACAAGGACTTTTATATTTTTGACCCCAATAAGAGCAACTGTGAGAATCCATAAAATCAATCAGAATTCAGCAACACTAGAGTTCTGCATTATGCTTACTTACACTGTTGTTAAAGTCTCACAAGTTCTATACAAAACATAGAAAGAACATAGGAAGTAAAAGCTTCCTTTTTTTCATACAATATGAGTTATGATTCAGCAGTCTCCCAAGGAACAAAGCTAAAACCAGTCTTTCCAAGGGAAAGTAGATTTTTGAACCCAGGTTTTGCTTTCAGCTTTTCCTTAAGGATGAATATTTGGGTCACCTCAGAAGTTTATTATTGAGACAATGAAACAGCACCTAATAACATTTACAGACTATGGCATGCAAAGAGCTGAATGCTATTTCATTATGCACTTCACATTTTCTGGGTGTATTCAAAGTCCGATTTTTATTAAACTATAATAAATGAAATTTAAAACATCACAGTGATGGCTACCAGAAGTCAACCTGGTAGAGGAGAAGAATTCTACCACTTTGATTTCTAGTCTTAGTTTAATATTAATAGTCACTATTTTGATTACTTGAAAACATGTTTAAAGTGTCAAATGGCCGAGTGACAAGGCAGACTATTCTGTAAAAGCTTCTTGTTGAGAATGCACACACAGCTTCTGCTAACATTATTTTTGGTCTGACATTATAAAAAGTAAGTTTTTCTGATTATGGTGAAAATGCTCATAAACCCTGAAGAAAACCTGGATTCATCTCATTCAGAATTACGTATCAGAAGGTAAGAAGCCCTTGTCATTATAAGGTGAACAGGAAACACATCTTTGTCAATTTTCAGCTACTGTAAAATTCATAATGCTGAGGTTACTGCTGAATACTCTCCTTCCGAGACAGCAAGGCCTCTTACTGTTCTAACAAGTGCAGTTTCTATTCAATATACATTTTTAATGTGTAAATACAATAGAAAGCCTCTTTTTCTCCTATGAAGTTCTAAATATTTAGTCAGGTTTAGTTATTATTAAAAGGAAATACTGTAGCTTTTGTGGTATCTCTGGCATTATAATTTCTGCTATCCTACAACAATTTCAAAATTTTTCTTATGTCCACTCAAAAATAGATTCAGAGAGGAATGCAACATGATGACTGAGATGAGGAGTTCATCTTAAGTCAAGTACCTTGTTTTTTGCAAACATCAAATGCCAAACAATTTTGGGAAAAAAACATTACAGACTAACACTTCCATCAGTATACACTGTCGTACACACGTCAGCATTTGCTTCTTAATCTCTTTTATGCTGCTGTTCCAAGAGGATGCATGCAGGTTTCCTAGAACCTGGCAATTAGAACAGATTCAGCTCCATGCGTAAGCAGCACGACAGCAACAATTTAAGTGGCCTCAATGTATAAAGGCTTTGTGGGGTCTGTGCAGGACACTCACTCTGAAAGCAAACAAAGTTCAGGGCAAGATGAATGACTCTACAAGCTAAATAAAGCAGCTTATTCTGGGATTGCAGTTTTGTGCAATTCCAGAAGCATACATCAGACTGTTAACTTCCATGCTGAAGCACCCCTTTCCAGAGCCAATGGACTGATCTACCGCGTCGATCCGGCAAACGAGGCCTCAGGACACCCTTGCTCAGACAACACCTTCCTTGATGGAGTCTTAGACATCAACACAACTGTGCAGACCACTCTGAGTGCCTATGTGGGCAAAACCACAACTTTATTCCCTTTGCATGGCTCAGACATTTGAGGTGATGATGGTTTTATCAAAAAGTGTCTTTTGAATCTATGCACGTAACCATGTGTACAGAGTGCAAAACAGTGACAGCTACAGTAATATATGCAGATCATTTAAACAGTGTGACTTCAGTTATAGATGTTCATAGTACCAAAGTCATTTTCATAAAAGGTATCTGACATTCTTACCTCCCAATCCATGTAGTCACACACATCTTCAAAGTTAGTGAGTAGAGACACTGAGCAGAAAAGCCGTGGCAGCTCATCCCTCGTCATTGGGGGGAAACGACTATCTTTAAGGGCACTGTTGGAGACAAAACAGAATTTCAAAGGATTTTTTTTTTTAAATTTCAAGGATCTAATCTGAAGAGTAGAAAGGAGAAAAAAAAATCCTGATGAAATGATGACCAGTTTGATAATCCAGTCATCAGTGTAACACACTGATCAACATTCTCAACCTTTTCCTTAGACATTTGTTTTGGTTCTTGGCTGGCCAATCAGATGACGTTCTGATGGTCATTCCTTCCTGAGCTGGCTTTGCTACTGTGACAATGTTACTAATGATCCAGCAGAAAGCTTTTGAAAAAAGTTACAAAAGCAGTAGCTCTTCCACTTGCAACTTGTAAACCCCTTTCAAAAAGGATTAAACTTCACAACACGAAGTGGAGAGGTAAATTCTATAGCCTGCAGTGATCAAACACTTAATACAGTAATCAAATTGTAGAACTTAATTATTCAGTGAAAAAAAACCAAACCAAACAAGCAGAACATTCTCTAAAAAAACCTAATATTCATGCTTACTAGCAAAGGTGAATATAAAAAGGTGAAAACATCCAAGGGCTCTACAGACCTGTAAGCCTACAGGACTCAAGGAGGTTCTGCAAAGCAGATGTCATGATTAGTAACAGGGAAGCTTGCAAACAGCTAATCCATGGCTGACGTACCATTCTACAGACAAACACACCCAGCGGGGTAAAATCCACACCGAGGGGAGCTACCTGTGCACAGGCCAGCACGCCTGGAAACACACAGCAGTTAACAGACAGCAAGCAGTGCCGTAAGTAAGAACATTTGTAAAAACCTACTTGCATAAGTTCGGTTAAGAACCAGTTAAATTGGCAAAGGGAAGGTTAAAGTGAGGATGGCATCTCAATCTTTTATTCTCTTAAGCTTTGAAACATGATGTGAATACAAACATGCTCATCTCCAACAAAAACAGTGATCTGCTAACTGAGCTTTTGGATGAGTGAAGAGAATTTAAGAGACTTACTGAAATACAACCAAGCTCTTCACGTGTCTCACTGTTTCATCTAACAATTAGATTGTTCTTAATCGTTTTACTTGGCCTAGAGCCAGTGGCTGCCATTAGCTGATATAATCATGGCCATGGTGTTAGAATAATGGCTGCAGGCTCTGCACCAGAAATCACCATTTTGTATAAAGAGTAATAGAACTTCATTAAAGCAGGCCACGTAAGGACACATGAGGAAAAAAAAATCATGTAAAGTATAACCAAAGGAAATCATCATATGTATAACCAGAAACAGTTTCCCATCAAGAACTAATATCATACACTGAAGAGTTAAAAATAAAACCTGTATTTTTCTGGGGTGGGGGGAAGGCAGATTTTTTGTTGCAGATATGCTACAATTACAAAGCACAACATAGTATTGAAACTCAGAAGTCCTTCTCTACACAGACCTGTGAAGAACTGGGAACACTAAAGAGATTTAAAGCATAAGGCCTATAATATTTAACTAATGACTTCCACTGAAGATGTATCAAAAGTAGGTAATTCTGATGGGATTTTCCAGGCTAGCTTTGAAACTGCTGGAACCAGGCAGAGTTACCATCCTCTGCTCTCTGATGGTTCAGAGCAACATCAGAGACAGCTCCTATAGCCACAGTGTACCAACAACATCCCAAAATACCAACAACCTAATTCAGATTTCAAATCCCCCCACATGGCAGGGAAAATAAATAAATACATGTATGTAAAGGGAGGACACTCAGAACAGAGGGACAGCTCAAACCAAAAGTCTATCTAGATATAAGTCATAACCAACAGCACTTAGCAAAATCAATGAATACAAGAACATGGTCACAGCAAATGTCCAGGGGTACCTTCCTAGAATATTCTCCAGGAATCCAGTTATTTATATCTTAGATATTTTGAGTCAGAGATGGGATCTCTGTACTTTAAAGCTCTTCTGAATTTTATTTAGTAAGTTCATGTTCACACACTTTTAACATTTTACCCTCTTTTATAATTAAAAAATTATGCTTGGAAACCCTAATCCTCTTCAAATCCATTGCTATTACAAGTTTGCTTATATGCAGATGGCTCATTTCCCCGAGGTCTGCTGCATCTCTGTCATATAAACAATATATGTGAACACCGTACTGAGAAGCACCCAGACGGACAAGCATTAGTTCATCAACAAACAACAAATTCAGTTATCTTAACAAACAACTGTATGCACAGATATTGCTAATACTACTTTAAATCTGTTTCTCATAATTTATGCAACAATCTTATCAAGCAAAACATTTCCCATGTTGCAAGAATTTACAACCTTCAGAAGATTTTTTTTTCCTTTTTTTGCACAACTTGGTACTAGAAGTTTCTTTGAATTCCAATCCCTCAAGCTGCCAAAATCCACTGTGAATTTCAACTTTTTGAGGCAAAGGTTGTCTCTGTGCTGTGGGTGTAAGCCTGATCCCCACAAAGCTAGCAGTAAGTCTCCAGCAAATTCCCACTGACTGAAGATCTGCTGCACTGGCATTGCTAGATGACAAACCATCTGTAATTGAACATTGATCAAGTTGTGCACAAACAAACCTCATCCCATGCTCTTGTAAGCCACGTCTCACAGAACCATAGAAGTTGGAAGGGACACATCAGGATCATCAACTCCTGGCCCCGTGCAGGACACCCCAGCTCAGCAACTCCACTTAAATAAATGCTGAGCTAATAATTTGAAACAAGATGAGCAAAATCGTGACAAATTTAAATATTGATAAAAGGCTGAGATATGAAACCTTCAAGTGAACCCAGTGGGAGCAGGAAGGCGCACAAAGGCGTAAAAGCCTCGGGCACACAGAGGCAGCCAAGTGGTTCAGTTCCAGTGAAAGCAGTGCCATGCAGTGACCAGCACACGCTGAGCAGCAAGCTCAGCTGGCCTGCTCCATTCTTCAGTAATGACACCGGCACAAATACCTTGTCTTGTAACCACCTCACGAGAACTAAAATATTGCTATCAAATGATGGAGTGATTTCAATTATAACTAACTCCTGCTGAACTGCCAGGTGCTATTCCATCTGTACAGCATGCTGGAAAATTCCTCCTTGACACCTCCAAGACTACAGACACTGGTGCACAGATCCTGTCTCAACACTCCTGCTGCTGGAGGTAAGTGAGATATCTGGCAGAGTAAGACTAGAGATTTGAGTAACAGCCTCTGACATCACTGTGACTATAAAGGGTATTGCTGTTATTTTATTCCTCCTGTCCCTGTCTTCAAACCCTTTTTGTCTTTCAAAACAGCTTGGCCTCTGTTGTTTCATAAGTAAAACCAAAATTTACCTGGAGAAATTTGTGCTGACAATCGGCAACTGGAATAAAATGTACTGAAGGGAAATGCCAACAAGAGAGCATTTATTTATACTGATTAGCTAGACATGAAATGCTGTCTGCTAACAATGAAATACTGTCTACTAATAAAATTTATGAGACAAAAATTGTATCAGGTGCCAGTTTTAGAAGAACTGCCTTAAAACCTTGTAACCTTTTCCTAATGAGTTTGGGCATCACATACTATTTTAAAACCTGAGATTTGTTTTAATGTGCTCTGTATTACAGTTAGAGTACCAGTCATCTCAGCCATCCTACTACTACTACCATGGCCCCAACTCTACAGTAAGTTCCAGATACCTTAGGAAAACCTAAAAGCACACCAGCTTTGTATCATCTCATTACAGATGAACTGCTTTCATTTTTGCCTTTCTCAATGCCTCGTTAGCAGGAGACATATGGCATTAGAGATGCTTCCCTTCTGGACTCAGCCATTATCCTTAAGTTTAAACTTCATCTCTGGGGGTAGCAAATAAATCACCATCTATGACTGTTCTGATGGTGCCAGTAGAACAAGTGGATGGTGCCCAGTAGTTCCTCAAGGGCAGCTGTCCACCTTGTACAAACCTCAGCTCTCAATGCTTGACAGACTGACATCAGTCTCAGAAGTGTCAGCAGATGTCAACACTTAGTCCAAGGATAAAAATCCTTGCATAAGCTTTTTCTTTTGCCGTTCCTGCTCTGGGAAGAAAAAGTATCAGTTTCTACAGGCAGCAGTTTAGCACTTACCATACACCTCACACACTCTACAAACACCTGGATGGAAATTCAGACCTGGGCCTCCCCTGACATGTCACTGCACTTGGCATGTGCCTCCTGGTGACCAATTCACAGCGAGCAGAAAACAAGACAAGGCAATGCTTACCTTCCTCAAAAGCTCGTCACTGGTCTAAGCTCAGAATAAAAAAATCACTGTGTAACTGTGTCGTCATTCTTAAATGGCACAGGAGACTTAGGTGTCTGTACTTTTGTAGCCTTAGAATTTGATTTTACAGTCTTATTCAATGCTGTATTTTTCTGTCAATTCTTCTGTTAGAAAAAGGAATGAAATCTGCCATAATAAATACCAAGTTCAAAAAATACTACCTCCACAATTTTTATGTTAAACTTAGAATTAAGGAAGGGCAAGTGGAAATAACTAGCAAAAGAAGTTGGAAAAATTAGGTGGAGTTCAAAAATTTTTTAAAGAAAAAGCCCACTAATTTTAAAAGCATTTTCTAGGCCGTCTGTTCTTTACTCCTTCATGCCCAGAAATAATTTACATATATTGCTGCTGACTAAATGGAAGTACTTGGTACTGAAGAGTCGAAAAGAGGCAGTGCCAAGCAAGGGGAATTCTAGCTGGCCAATAAAAGGGCATTAGTTTTTCCACATAGAGTCTGCTCCACGTTAAAAGTGAAGCAAGCAAAGTCAGAACTGAATCCTGTTCAAGGAAAACTATTTTTAGACAGAAAATGCATGCACGCACACGCATGGCCTTTCTAGTTAAATATTTATGCAGTCTTGGATGTCCTACTAAGATCAAGTAATTGCCAGTTAAGAAAAAAGCCAAAACAAAGTGTTACTCAACTATCAGTTTTTCTTCAGCTGAGCCACACTATACAAATTTCAGCTTTTCTTCAAATGAAGTTCATTTGGCTATAGCAAATGTTTATCAGTAATTTCATTTTCCAAGGACCACTCCTCCTTATGTGGGATACAAAAAGCTTGCAAACACTTTGAAGACACTGAAACTATAAAAAGAAAGGGGAATTGTTTGAATTATTTTGAGTTGCTGTGACAAACAGCATGATGGTTAGAAAAAAAATTATATTCCTTATATATTTATGTTCCTTAAGACTACATCTTGTTTGCTATAAAATACCACTAGAGAAGTTCTTAGAATAACCTGAAATGATAGTACATTCAGGTGAACCAAAAGGAAATACATCATTGTGTTCTCCATCCATAATTTCTGTAGGCTATAAAAATGCCTTAAAAAAACAGTCAGCTTCAGTCTTTAAGAACCTAGGGCTCTTACACGTGATGTGGCAGATGGGTAACAAACAGCAGAACATGAATTGGGGAAATAAGAAGTAGTAGTGGAGTTTCATTACTCTGTTTAGAAATGCCTCAAAATCCTTGACTGAATTTAAAAGACCCTTTAAAAGAGTTTGATAGCATATAAGCATCAAAAATAGTAAAGAAAGATGTTGATGCAGATGAATGGAAGCATTAAATGAATTAAGTTCCTAGTATTTTACTCATTGTTGCTTAACAACAAACATTAACAATAAAATTTCTCACTAAAGCTCTTTTTTGGGGACAGTCACATCTACAGACCTACGCTGGCCAGAGTTTAGATAAAATTGGATACAGTTTGGTACATTGCTGGAAATTACTTCGAAGGCTTAAACATGACACGGGAGGAGGAGATGCAAAGGAAGCTGTCAAACACTGGGCATGATGTAAGTAATACTCACTTTTATAGGAAGTGTGAATGAGGCAGAGACATTAAGTGACTCATGCAATTTAGGAGGCTTACACAGTGAGTCAGTGACAGAATTGAGAACAGAATCCAAGATCCCTGACTCCTAAAAATCTACTTTTTGTGACAGCCTCTCTTTCACTGTCTGCTCAGCCTACCCTGTAGAAAAGCAGCTCCCAGAGGATTAATCAAAACAGAACTGGTAATTTTTAAATTGGATTAAATTTAATTTTCCATTACTTTTTTAGTTCACTCTCTTATAGTCAATTTTCTCTTAACCAGTTTCCAATCCTGAACACAGTTAAACCAAACCATAACTTTCTGGCATCTAAATAATTTTTCAAATATCATCTGTAGACATATGAAGAACAGGCTAAAGGTCTTATTTTACAAACTATTACCCTCTTCTCATAAACAGTACCTTGGCACAACTTTCAGATGGTAGGGAAAGGACTTAAATTCTATCAGCTCTTCATTTAGCTCAATAAGTGTAACCCTGAGATTCTGGAATTTTTTCACTGAGCGAACTAAGCTTGATAGAATTACCTTTGAAGATGTATTTAACAAGGAAATGGCCCTTTGTCAATGAACTCAGCCTAAAGGGCCCAGATATTGTTCTTCAATTAATTCAAAACATCCTGAAACTAATAAGTGGCAAACTCACTGAATTTTAGGGAACAGTGAAGAAATGACTACAGCAAGAGACACTTGGTGCCAGGGTTTCAGAAGAGAAAAAAAAAAAGGACAGTATTTATTGTTCCATTACTGGGTTATGGAGCAGTGAAGTTAGTTCAGATTTTTACTTTTTCATTCAGTAATTTCAATAGGAAGAAATTAAGGAACACTTAAGCAGACCACCAGTATTTTCCTAATGAAAATCAGCCCTTGTAGCTTGGTTTGGCAGAGACCAGAGAAAACTAACAGCTTCCAAGTCACGACATGCAATTAATTTTTAAGCCAGAAAAGCAGGGCAGAGTGTGCTCTACTTCAGAAAGTGAAATTATTATGAACACAATCCTCCTAGCTGTCAGCATAAGGCATCAGACAGCCCAACACAACCCACAGGTCAGCCTTCTACTGACTTTTATTTATGACCAGCAGAATTTTGCCAACTTAAATGGAGATTTCAAGGAGTGACTTACATGCAACAAATCATTTGAATGCAAGGAAAAAATTTATTTATATTGTTGCTTTTTTTTTTGGGTCAGACTGGAAAAATTTCCAGGAAACAAAACAACTGTGAATGACGTGTTCTTCCTGAACCCTCCCTTACATTTGGGAGGCAGAAAGGGAAAGAACAACATTTATACTTCCTGCACATTATGTTGCTAAGTGGTAGTCACAGGGTAAAAAAAGAAATACACACTTGCTGTGGGGCACAGAAATACATCTCTGAAGTTCTCAGCTGATTGTATCAGCACAGTGCAGCAGGTAACAGCAACAGCATTCCAGGTGGGACAACTAAAATACTGATCTGGAATTTTGGCTCTTGAATCTACTTATTTATTTTTTTACTCCACAAAAGCAAAGTATGCCAGAAAGTCTCTCTTCTCCCAATCTGTCTGAAATCAGACATGTAACTTAATAGGAAGAAGGAATATCCTGCTGCTCTATTTTAGACAGTTATTTTAGCTTTGAAAAGAATACCATTCCTCTAAAAGACAAATCAGAGCACATATATAAATTTAGCATTTAGAAAAGCTCATCAGAAAAGACAACCTACGTTGGCTACATAGGACAATTAGGACTCTATTTTAGACAGCCAGAGGCTCCTAAAGCTGTCTGTATGTTCTCCTTATTTAACGGCTTCAGTTATATTAAGAATAATTTTATGTACACACATGTATTGTGGAAACCATATCCACAATTAAAAATCAAACCATACTGGTATTGCTCATAAGATTCTGGGCTCTTGTTTTTCTACAAAAAAGTACACCAGTTGTTTAAATCAAAAGACGCCTTTACAGAATATTTCTAGGGCTCCTTAAAATTTCCAGACAAATCCTTATTTAATTTCTTATTCTGGCTACATGATACAGATCCACTCCAGAGCACACACAAAGGACTGACATGGTCTGAGATGCTGCTCAGGGATTCTGCAGACATTCTGAGTACCTGCTAAGACACAGAGCTAATGTGCACCTGCCCAGGGACAACAGGCTGAAACTCCTGGGAGTTTAACTACTGCTGGTTCTTCAGCTGGGTCTGTCAGCCTTGTGTACGTAGCAGATGAAAACTCAAACTCCTCACTGACTCACTATCACAAAATTTAAGAAAAGAAAGCTCACAAGCATGAAGCTGTAAAAGCTAACACTCCCATAAATTTAAGGCTTTTTAGCAGAAAGAAACAAAGATGTTTTTTCTACTGTTCTGACAGTTACCCAGAGAAATATTCTATCACACTGGGTTCTTCCAAATAAATCTAGTTCATCATTATGCCATGATGGTATTACACTGTGTGGACATGATGCCCGAAATTAATTTCTCTTTCTTTCTGCCATAAAGTATCAAGGAAACAACAAAGGCCTGCATGGAGAGATTCTTAAAAGTTTAGGAGAATTCTGTGTATGTGCTGTCATGGACTTCCAGTGGAAAAGTACGATCACAGAAGTCACGGCTCCTGCAACCTCTCCCATCAAAAAGTTCAGTTAAAACTTAAAAGATCCACAAAGTAATACTGTAGGTTCCTGATTACATTCATAAGAGTCAATTTCTATGACTTTAACTTCCTTACTGTTTTCTGAAACCAGAACTTACACTATACTGCTTCTGTGGTTCTAAAGGACTTACTAACCTTTCAAAAGGCCAAATAAGGTAAAGACTCAATTTTTCTCAGTTTTAGTCCTGCAGGGCATGAGGGTATAATTTTGCATTACTATACAATATACCCTATACACCAGAAAAAAAATTAAGATCTTAAACTATGTTAACTTCAAGATGCAGCAGAGCTTTGGAGGTACACCCTGACACAGGGTGTGCTAAATCCAAAATCTTCCCATCACACAGGGCAGTGAGAGAGGGAGGCAGCTTGGAGCACAGCAGAGCCCAGAGTGAGCAGTTACTGTGCATTTGCCCAGGGGTAGGTGGAGAGCTGTAACTCCTTGTTCCATCTACCCCATACTGTAAGAGCTGAACTGAAGCAGTTTGGGACATCCACTGTCCCACAGCTGCCTGCACTGGGAACTGCTCAGCATGGACCCCAAACAACATCTTCTGACTGCAAGGGAAGATCAGGTCAGCAGCTGTATACAGGACTTTCTTCAAAGGGGGCAGCTTCTTTTCTGCCTTTACCTGTATTGTCCCTCACCTGTCCCTGCATCATATATCCTACTGGGATAAATGACAGTGGAATTCAAAAAGGTGTGACAGTTTGTGTCATAAACATTCAGGAAGCTGAAAGGTGTCAATTGCCACAGAAATGCCCTTGTTTTGCTACATACAAACCAAACCCACAGCACTTAAAACAATCTCCCAGCATAACACAGTGATTGTCACAGTGACTCCAGATGCTGTTTAAAAACTGAGCAACAAAACTGACCAGGGTTTGGTGTGTAGGTTTTTGTTTGGTGAACACATGATAACAGAGTAGTCAGAGAACTCTAATTGAGCTCCAACTGGACTAAATTATAATGTCACTAAAAGGCTTTCCAGCAGATGGCAAAGTTTAGATAATCAACAAAAATGAACTGCTCAATTACACTTAGAACCACACAGCTTGAGCAACATTAACCACCCAAATCCCTAGGAACATAAAAAGAAATCTCTAGAATTCCTTACACCTCCAGCACGTCTCTCAATATTGACCTAAGATCATTATTTTACCCCAAAACAGATACTGAAGTCAGACAAAAATCTTTAAGGCCACATTAATCACTGAATTCAATTCTCATTTAGGCAATTCACAAAACATTGCTCCTACTCTAAAGCTGCATTCAAGTCATAATTTTATAAAAGAACAAATTAATGAGGTATTTTTAATTTATTATGAGTTTTGAAAAGACCTCATCTTAAGAAAATACAGAAAAATGTTTCTAAATGTTGCAGCAATGCAGTTATTTGTAAATACAGGAAGATAATTTAAACATTTACATCTTCAATTTCCTGCAGCTTGTAAAAAGGGGGTCTTTTTTAATTGTGCTGCTGAGATTCTACAACAAAAGAGTACCTCATTTTCTCAACATTTCTTTTGTCACCAGAAACACTCTATTTTTACATAAAAATAGGATAGTTGAATTTTTATGGCTCAGTTTCTATACTGTTTGCCATGAACACTGAAACTGTGTTTTTTGATCAGGACTTTGAAACCACAGTGATGGACAAATTAAATATACATAATCAGGCTAGATACAAGGAAAGCAAAAGGCATGGTAGATTATGCAGTAAATCAATTAAGAAGGACAAATATAATAGAATCACAGAATAGTTCTGGGTTTGAAGGGACCCTAGAGATCATTTCATTCCAACCCCCTGCTGTGGGCAGAGACACCTTCCACCAGATCAGGTTGCTCAATCATATTTGCTTACCTGAGATAATGCAGAAAATAGTTAATAGAAAAAGATTAAGACAAGAAAATATGCTGGAATACGAAGGTATTAGCAAATATAGTCTGAGAAATGAAAGGTGACAGAATCCAGTCTTGAAATTCTTCAAAAAACACAAACTGAGAATAACCCAAGGTCCACACTGCCTTACAATCTAGAATACCACCACTCAAAATACAGAACACAGAATAATATCCTGGCTTGTTTCCCATGATCTGTGTTTCATCAGTATCTCAACTCAACTTGGATTATGTTTAAACCAACTGGTTTTTAGCTAAATGCAATCTCTTACACATCCTGCGAGTGCATCTGCAAAGAGTTGCAGATCTGAGTGTTGTCAGTGTAGAGGATGATGTATGAGCTCACAGCATCTTACTAATTCTCAGTGTTTTTATAAATATAGTAAAAGACAGGCACAAGATGAATCCCTTGGGGCACGTCACATGTAACAAGACCTCAGGGAAAGAAATGGTCCTTCCTTTTTTCATGAGAGTTTTGGTTTCTAGGCACTTGCTCCTGCTATCATGAAACTAATTCTAGAATGCATCAGCCATCAGAACTGCTGCATCAACAGAATTTAATTCCTATTTAAGGCAACAAAAAAGGCTTAACATTTTTTCTGTTCCTTTGGTACGTGTGCAGGTTTTTATTTCATATATGGATCCTATTAACAGATCAAGCTATGATTGTTCATTACCTCTACAAATCCCCAATTAAAAAATAGAGTATGTTTTAGATACATAAACACATTCTATATATCTGGAAGCTTTGCTTCCTGCATTTCCTTCCCTTTATCTTCCACACACAAAGAAGTTGTCTCTAAGCCACCTTCTTATTCTCCTTTTAGCAACTCTGCCACTTCTCTCTCACTCACAAGAGCGGGTCACGATTTCATCCTTTTATTCCTTCCAGATTCCTGTCACAATTCTGTCTACTTGTGGTGGCACATTCCGTGCCACCTGCAACCTACTCAGCTTACAGAAGTGCCTGGATGGGGCATTCACAACTCACTCTTATCTAAGGTCAAGATGCCCAAGCAACAGAACGTTTGCAAGCTCAGCTAAACAGTACATTAAGTTCCAAGTCTGCCAGCTGTCACTCTGTATATGTTTTTCACTCTAAACCAGGTTTTGAGTCGCAAATAAAACCAGCTGAAGTGGAATGAAAACGAAGTTGTGAAATGAAGAAAAGGCAGAAGGTCCAGGTTAGGCTACATCTGCCTGTGACCTCAAAAAACTGTAATTCAAGTATTCAAGGAATGCATTTGAATCAATAGCATTACATACATTTGAAAAGTCTGCTTATGAATTAAATATTTTAAATCACATCTTCTTAGAGAAACTACAGGCCAAAATCTTCTGCCTTTGAAGGTAGTAGAGTTTTGCCATTTACTGCAGTAATGCCTAAACGAGGAAAGGACTGTTCTGTCCATGTGTCTCTGTTCAGCTTTTAACTACCATGAACATCTTCCATTGCTACGTATGTTTAACTGAGGGAATTGTACCAAGAGCAACTGAATCCCAGCTATTCAATGTTAAATGAGGATACAGCGTGGACACACAAAGAATTCGTTTAGTCATAATCATACCATTAGAGATACAATTCAACACATCTATCTAAAGTGGTTAATATTTAAATGGAAACAGATTTCATCACCTTTCTAAAAAGCAACTCACGAAATGTTTCACCTCCTGAATGTCAGGAATGCTTTAGTCAAACACAGTCTTGTGAAATCATATGTAACAGCTCTTGGAAATTTACATTTTTGGGGGAAAAGAAAAGATCATGCATTGTAGGCTTCCACAAACCTGAAGAGGGTTTTCTGAGCAACAAACCAGAAAGTCACCCTTTCAGTAATTGAAAAAGCCGAGTACACAAAGAGGGGTGGCTCTGGCGAATGAGGCTGCATGCGGTGCAGAGACCTCCACAGACAAAGCACAGCTGCTGCTCTTTGCAATGAGGGATTAGCAGTCTGGGTCAAAGGAAAAAAGCCTCTCTGTAGCTAAGTGAGCAAACTGCAGAATGCATCCTCAGCACAGATGAGAAAGGGCCAGCTAACCAGCTTGCAAATTGTGCAGAAGCTTCTGGGAACAGAAACAAAACCAGCATCAATTTCTTGACAGAGCATGTAAAATATTTCTGGTGAAAAGCAGTGATGCCCTGCTGTAGAACAGAGGTTACAATGACCTCTCAATTACTTTAAAATTACATTTCTCCTTTCCCTTGTGTTCACTTATATAACAAGCACTTTTTCTTAATGGGAAAATGAACAATTACCTGTGAGGCTTTAACAGCAGCACCTGGAAGTAACTGGCCTAGAGATAACACAAGCAGCTCTTTTAACTCTAATTCCCTAACAAATGAAGCTGTTAAATGCATACATATATGCACACAGAACTTTTTTGCTTACATACAGACATTTATATCTCTTTCAACTTTCGTACAGTTGAGTCATATTATATTCTGGCTTTACATTGACACTTCAGTTAAATGGGATATAAGCCAATATTTGAAGAAAATAATTGCTTAACTTTTTATTACATACTAAATTTATTTTTATTCTACATCATTCACTTTAGCATCACTAAATGAAAAAAATGAAGAGTTTCCTGAAGTAAGAAATACTGTTTTAATGTACCAGTGTGAATGTATTTCTAATCTGGCTTTTATTTATCAATAAGGCACCGAAAACGTTACTCACAATTAGGCTGTTATCTAAAGTAGCAAATTAATTGCACAGTACAAGAAGCTTGACACCTATTTCAGTTTGTGGTATTACAGAAGTCATCAAAATTATTTGAACTAGAAGTATCAGAAAGTTGTACTGGTCAAAAAAACCCAGGAGCTTTTCTTCTTTTCCCCTGTCAAATCAAAACCAAGGGAATTTTAACGAACTGAATAATGCAATAAAAATAAAAAGTCACCTTTCCTTGCTGGTAAAGAGTTTGCAATACCTGATTTCATATACAGACTTACACAACTGTTAGTAATTGCTGTTATCACAAAGGGCCCTTTCAAAGAAGCTGGGGTTGCAACTTCTGACAGATGGGAAGTTCCCAGGAGCTGTGCCCAGGCTCAGCAGAGCACTTCTTAACATCTGCACCAGTTCCCCAAGTTCTTGTGGGAGTTATTTATACACTGTACTTCTCCAACCTGAGAGACTGCTTGCCTGACAACTGACCCTTTAATGCAAGTAATCTGCACTAAGAAATAAAGATTATACCATTGCAGTGGAACAGCAAACCTAAATTTAAGCATGTGAGCTGACACTTTGTAGCCTACGTATTATATTTAAGACACAGGCACATGTCACCATTCCCCCACGGAGAACATCCTTGCTTGAAGAACTGAGTGTTACCAGTCCTACGGAAATTTGTACAGATGGCCAAAAAAAGCTCTTCTCCACCATGGTCAAAAGCTATTCTCTACATGTAAATTACAACTATATTAAGAAAAGTTTTAATTAAAAGTTTTGAAAATTCACATAAAAGTAGGAATCTTTGAGATTAGAAATATTTTTGGTTCTACAACAAATATTCCTTAGTAATGGTTTATTTACATACTTTTGCAGCAGTAGATGCTTTATGAACTGCATCAATACAGTTTCTTACAGAGCTAAAAAAAGAAAAATCTAAATACATTCAGTTTGTTTCTAAAATGAAGGCTCTCACAAATATACACTTTTAGAGTGTATATAGCACTCCATACATTTTCCTAAGGAGTACAGTTGGAAATGGCAGAATCTGAAAAGAGCATCTGCAAGTCAAAGGAAAGAGACAAACCTGAAGTGCTTCTGTCCGTAATACTGTAGTTTTAAATTAATGTTAGAGAAGAAAAACCTGGTTATTTTCAGGTAAGGTATATATTTCCCCCTACAGTGCAGCAGATGAACTGAAGCAAAACCCCAGTCATTTGTCAATGATGAAGTTCAAGACATTCTTTCAAGACTTTCCAGTGTGTTTTTTCTCCATCCCCACTCTGAGGTCACTTGCTCACAAATACACACGATGTGAGTTGAAATAGTGCACAGTGATTTAGCCTGGAAGACTTTAGGACTACCTCAGAAGTGTGCTTAACTTTAGATGTCTTCAGACATTCTTCAGCATTTTATATGGCTGCCTGTGTTCCAGCAGTGGATAGGCTATTTCTTCTTCTTCCAAGAGATTTTCTACCATCTTAACTGCACAGCTCTCATAAAGGACATAACTCTTCTCTTCCTGGTGTCAACAGGAACAAATTTTAGAAACAGGTATCTGTCAGTACTATTTAAAAATACTAGAAAACTCTGCCACAGTTTACAAGAGCATTTTAACTCTCATTACTCTGATCTATGGAAAATGGTAAAAAACAATTTCAAAAGCTTCAACACCTTTGTGTTGAAGCGAACAGGGATAACAAGGACTTTTGGAGCCCAGTTCATGCTATTTCTTCTTTATAGTCTTAAAAGGAAGCACCAGAAAACACCTAAATGGAGGAGGTGCTGACAGACTGAAAACTTTAATTGAGACTCCTTTCCCACAGTGCCTCCCACACAAAGCTGCAGAGTTTAAAGATTTTAACAGCTTATAAGCATGAGACAATTCTTTTTCCTGTGACCTTGCCTAATCTCTGCTAACTGGTATTAAAACATCAGATTTCAGTAAAAATCAGTTCCTTGAGCCAAAGTGTACTTCTACTGGGCAAGGTATGTAATATCCCATAGCTGCACCTCAATTCCCTGAGTCTTACTTAGGATGTCTCATATTTAGCACATATAAGCACTGGTCAGTCTGTGCAGGGGGATGTTTTACTGCCCTCACAAGAAAGCTGTGGGAAGCATCCCTTACTCTATATTAAAAATGAATACCTACTGCTAAGCTGAGAACTGTCAGAGAGAAAAACTCACCCAGAAGCAGGTAATTTCTACGCCAACTTTTTCCATTCTGTCCTGTTTCCAAACAGACAAATCCTTTCTTTACAACGTAAGTGCTCTGAGACACACTTCACCTACGCCTCTGTCTGCTGTGAGCACAGTCCTGTCTTGTGTTCTGCAGCACTGGCCCATAACTCAGCACATCCCCATAGTGCTTCAGAAATCAGTATGTCACTAAGAGTCTCAAAAGAAAGCAAATACCATTATAATAAGATTTTTAGGCAATGTTTTGATGATGTTCCCCTTCAGACTATCATACAAGAAGATTAAAAAGTTGACTAAAACCCATGGAAGTACCAACAACTATCTGTACTAGTAAAGGAAAAGTAAGTTATAGCTATATAGAGCTTTGCTAGGAAAGCCAGACTGACCAGTTCCCCTGCCTCCACCCTCCCTTCCAACCACTTCTGTCAAATAATATTCAAAGACAAATTAAAATCTGACTTAGAACCAAACTAGTGTTTCAACTCAACTAGAACGTTGTCTTTGAACTTACAGGGTGTGCATCATTTTGTTCACATAATAGGAGACTGTGTGGGAAGAACATGAAATAGAAGATCATCATGGGAAGGACTGGAGTCACAAATGACATGGCTCCTCCCTGAAACCCATCTGGAAAGTCTGAGTAACTGCTGGGTATCACCAGTTAGTCACATTCAATCAAATTTCAGCAACATCTCATTTATTCCAAATACCACAAGTTACATAAACTAATGAAAATTATCTTGATTGAGCATGTATTTTTCTAAGCACACATTTTATAAGAAGTACATTTTTGAAATTCCCAATTTTTAATGCTTTTTTTAAAAAATAAGATGATGAAATAAGTATTTCAAATCTGGCCGGTTTCCTTAGTTACACCAAATTCTACTGCTGAGACCTTAAACTTATGACAGTCTCAGTAAAACCCCCACTAAACTTCACGGAACCACTTTATACAGATACAGCAATTTTGTAATAATTTTTATTTATAACATTTATTTTTCCTTGCTTTTCAGGTACTTTTCATGAACAGTCAACTCGCAGAGTAAGTGTACTCTACAAAACACAGTAATGCATTCTCCTGTGCCAAAGCATTCATATTCTATAATTCAGTTTTCCCAGCAAAATGGTAAAATGGTTATCAATATTTGATAACCCTGGATCTATTGAAAATGCTTTGGGAGAGCATCATTATGCTCTCCTCCTTTCATAAAGATAATAATCTAAGGACTGTCCTTCCATTTGTGGTGTTTTCCTTTGCTTTCTTTCAAGAAGTGTTGCTAAGGAAACAGACTCTCATCTACCATTAGGTCCAAGGGTCTAGCAAGGTTTTTCTCAGAAATAATAGACCAACAATTACAAAACCAGTATTTTTTTTGTTTGTTTGTTTTGTTTGTTTTTAAATAAAGAAAAAAAATTAAGGCAGAATTATTACATTCCCAACACACGCAATATGCAAAAAATTTATATACCCTAGGGCATGCTCCTCTCTTCTGAACAACAAGATTTTCCTTTCATAACAAAATAAGGAGAAGCATTTAACCAATCATTAAAGCAAAAATTTGGGGTTTTTTTCACTTAAAGAGCCAGTATGGTATTTAGCTTTGCCCTTTGAGAAAAGGCAGCAGACAGTTCTGTTTAAGAAGAGTTCCCTGAAATAATGACCTGGCACTGTGTGCACAAAATCATTACAGACCTATTTACTGAACTGACTCACACAGAGTAACTAAGCCTGGCTCAATAAATTCAGATTTATACACTACATTTAGACTTTCTGGTATTGTGGGTTTACACCACAAACCATTTTACTAATAAACATATATTCCCCTAGAACAGATCTTAGGATTTACCCAAAATAAAGTGCTTGTTATCTGTAAAGTCAGATCTGTAAAGGGGGCCCAACTTAGCAGAACAGCAGCCCTGCAACCTCTTCAGCATCCTTGAACTCTCCTTAGGCCAGGGAGCTCCCACCCGGGAAGGAAAAGCACTCAGTACACCCTCTTAAGTGTCAGTTAGGCACCTCACATGCTACCTCCCCGGGAATGTAGGATGCTCTGAAATCACTCCTACAGAACCTTGTAACTCAGTAAGGGAATATGATGGTGTAACAGAGTTTACTCTGGAGATGTTTAGCCTGGAGAAGAAGAGGCTCAGCAGAGACCCTTCTGCTCTCTACCTGCAAGGAGGCTCTAGCCAGGTGGGGTCAGCCTCTTCTCCCAAACAGCAAGAAACAGGACAAGAGAAAATGGCCTCAAGTTGCACCAGGGGCTATTTGGAAACATTTCTTCACCAAAAGGGTTGTCAAGCATTGAGGCAAGTGGTGGAGTCCCCAACTCTAGAGGGATTTAGAAGCCATGTAGATGCAGCACTTGGAGACATGGTTGAGTGGTGGGCTTGGCAGTACTGAGTTAATGGTTGGACTTGACGACCTTAAAGGTCTTTTTTGATGTAAACAATTCTATGATTCAATGTGAAAGATGAGTATCTGAGGAGTCCCAGCTGCCCGCAGTCTTACTGGTTCAACAAGCTTTGACAGCATGTGGGGCATTTTTATTCTTAAAACTTTGTGGATTTTATAGGTTGAATGCCGCCTAAAAATTTTACCCTGCATGACTGCAATTTGCTGTTAAGTGGAGGTAGGAGTTACACATTCCAGAGGGTTATTGCCACTGGCTTCCCACATGCTCTGTGGTACACAGTTGTTGTCTGTCCACTCAACTGGACACACAACCTTGTTACCACCCATGGCCCTAAGCACCTCTTACTTGGAGAACTGTGCCCTCTACCTCAATAAGGCAACCCTGAGAACTCAGAGACAACCTGGAGAACTCAGAGGTGACCAGCAGACACCTGCTTTTCACAGACACGTAAAATTGGAAAGGAAGCTTCCTGACATTAAAAACAATATTAAACACAGAAGAACAGCATAACCCTGCTGAGTTCAGGCTGTCACGAACCTACACTGCTCTCTGCAGTTTCATTTCAAGCACGATAATGTAAGCTTCCTTACAATTCCTCTCACAATTAATTATCAGGCATTTTTCCACTGGTGGCCACCAGACGGTATACAAAACTAAAGAGACAGTTAGCAGAACTAAAAAAAGCTGACTTTCAGCCAGTGGTCCACTGCAAATCAAAGCCAAAAGTAAGACAGTCTGCAAAGTATTATCAGTGGGCAACACAGAAACAACAGTATGCTCTGAAATACTACATGAAATATTATTTGCACAAATTAATTCAACCTATGGCTTCTGTCAATAGTGAAGGTCACAACAACAGTCAAAAACATGTAATTCCCCCAACTCTGCAGCTCAAAAAATTGCAGTCAGATAGATGAGTATGCTTTGCCCTGGATCAATGGTAATGACTATCTACATCCATAGCAACACTGTGTGGTGGTAAAGGTTTTGGGCAGTTAGCACTGACCTGTGGGACTGATTACAGGGTTAGAGTAGTAAACTCAACTGAACACATGAAGGAAGTTGTCCTGTCAGCACAAATACTTGTCGCTAGTCTTTAGCAAATAAGGCCAACATCAATCTTAATGCGATGAGTCATCAAACATTTTTCAATTTTACCCCTTAAATTAGCTTGCCATACTGCTGTCTTACAGTTGTATGGTAAACTTTGGAACAGGAGGAAAAAGTGTTTTTCACAGAGAGCGCAAGCAATATTGCAGCAACAAGGACTAAGACTCTTAAAATTGATGACAAAGACAGAGCAGTACTTGATGCCAGTAGTGGCCAAATCCTCATATGGAATGTACTCCCAAATTCAGTTATGAGAAAGTTGGGTTGTAGGTTTCATTTCCTTCAATCTTGTGCTTCTCATCCCAAGCTTCTCTTTGTTTCCTTTTCTTGGTCAACCACATCTAGGCTGAGTGTCTGACAGCAGGCCTATTTCCCTCAGGTGGAGTGGTAAGTAGAACACACAACAAAAAGACTGATTACATCATATATTCAGTAGAGACAGGCCTATGCTAGTTAAAGGAAGGTGGGTAACATATTTTAAAATTTAAACTCAGTTTTCAGCCATTAGGTTAATATGCTTAAGCCTTGGAGTCCCAATTTTTCTCACTACTTTCTCCTGGGACAGCAGACTGTCATGTAACATCTCCTTTTACCTGCCTGTTCTCTACTATCACCCTCCCCAGATACATATTCTAGCCTTGACGGGCTAAACCAACACAGAGTGAAAAATTTATGCTCCTACACTTTTACTTAGACATAAAATACTACTTCAAGTTCTACGAAATAGGTTAAAAAACAAAACTAAAATAACAAATGAAACAGTTTTGTTCAGTATCTCAAGTGTATGAAAGCAGGAGTTTAAAACTTCAGTGCCAAAACCTAAGCCTTACTGCTGTACAGAATACATGAAAAAGTAATTTATCAACCTGTTATGAAATTCTGTGGTAACCTGCTTCTAAGTTCAGAGTATTTTCTTGAAGGAGCTGTAAAACATAAGGTATTTTTCATAATCTGGATTGGTTTATTTTTATGCATTCAGGTGGGATATTCAATTAACACATTCAGTCTAAAGGACTATTTTGCCCATGGTAAAATTTCTTCATTCTAAAATGCAATATTCAACACTGTAGGACATTTGGACATGGTTTACCTCCTAATAAAATGAAACAGAAATCACCAAGCCTGAATCTCTCTCTTCATAAAGTTCTGCAGAAGATTTTTCTGGGAAGATTTTTCTATATCAGTGAAACACAGGGATTCTTTCCCCTGTGTTTCACTGATATAACTGCAGAGAAAATTGAATTTAACATGTAGATTTTATTAGGAGTGCAGTAATAGCTTTTTTAACTATGGGTATTCTCATCCCTCCTCACAACTTAGGCAGATGCATCCAATTAATGATGAATCATTCCACACAAATTTCCTGTTTAGAACATACTGGCAATATCAGCATGACAACCTACAGAGCTCAAAATGGTCACAGATCACCACCATTTTGTTTACAGACCTGAAAAAGTGTAGGGTGGGGGTGTCCCAAGAAACAAATTGTTCACTCCAGATTCCTAGATGAACTATCGTTATGGTACTTCAAAGGAGTTACACTACTGTATGCAGACAGAGATGTGTATGCTACACATTGGATACAATCTACAGCTAGAGATCACCACTAGAAATAAAGAAATTCATTGTGATCCTAAGGACCATTCAGCATATTTGCAATAAAATTATGTGTGAAAGGAATTGTGGATATTTTGATTGCTAAGCACCAGGGCATTTAAAAACAGCTGTTCTTTTTGTACCATTTTACTGACTGAAAGCTGGGCCACAATTCCACAGAAGGTGGAAAGAACCTTTTCAGAAGGTGCTGAAAAGGGTAAGAATGAACTAGACAAACAACCTGGTTCGGTTTATCCATGTTGTATCTTCAAAATAACTGAAGAAAAGTGCCTCCCAGTGTCAAAGAAAAATAAAGTCAGCAGAATATCTGACAATCTTCAACTGAAAGTTTTGCTCAAGTTCCACTTTTTGCAGTAGAGCCCATTCTCATTCTACCTACTTTGTTGATTAATTTCTGCTTTCCCTGAAGAAGTTTTTCCCTTTCAGGAACTGTCACGTCTTCTGCAGAAGCCTATTGCCCACATAGTACTGAAGCAAGCTATAATGTCCTAGTTTCTGATCCCTCCTAGGGAGGCCTGTCGAGCTCCAAGCTCTCAAAGCCCATGGACATTTCAAAGGTGCTTCTTTTGTTCCTCAAATGCTCTCCTCTGGAAGGCCCAGAGTTGAAAAGACTGACCCCAAGAAAGAAACTGATCACAGGTAACCCTCTCTTTCATTTTTTATATAATGACTACAAGAAGGGAACACCTTTTTTGTACCTTCTGATACGAACTTTACATTTGAGCGGTCATATTTGAAGTTTGGTGGTTATTTAAAAAAAGACCAAAAACAAACCTGGAAACATTTTGGGTACCAAAAACATAAAAAAGATTTACCATAAAAGGTAACAAAATCCAATATGCCACTAAATGCTATATTTTATTTTAAAACAACTTTTGTGCTTATGAAGATTTTTTTTAAAAAATAGGTTGGTATAGAGTTCTATTGTCCTCATCTTGAAAATTACTGAACTATCTATCCTCTAAATAGCATAGTATAAACTTCCACAGCATGTGACCATCCTGTAAATACTGCACTGAACTTACTTCAGTTCCCTTTAATTTTCATCACTTTTCATGTATTTTGACTTCAGCTTTCAGAGTCAGAATGCAGTGACAGGAATCTTATAACCAGTTTTAAAGGTGTTTAAGAGCACAGCCCTGTCTAACTTGTGAGAATGGAAAAATCTACGAGGAACAAAAACTATTTTCTTGAGCTATCACCTTATTCCTAGCCTTAGGGGGAAATCTTCTGTACAAGCTCATTGTTCTTAATCAGGCACTGTAAAGCATACACCTAAATGAAACACTCTCCAGTGCAGGGGGCAAGTTGTTTTTCATTCAGTCTGGCTCATTAATGGTTAAGATTTTAAGCCTTTTAAACCTCAACAAAGAAATTGTTTTGAATTTTATTAAAAGCTTCTTCTCATTGACCATTTTGAATACTGAGGTTTTAAAGGACACAAGCAGAAACATTCCAGAGTGCATAATAAATAAACTGAACACAATAATGGTAACTACGTCTTTCAGAAGTCTGTAAGGACTTCAGGAGATGAGCAGTTGATCGTCTTCAAGCTGAGCAGAGAAGCATGAAATGAACTTCAGGTTGCAACTAACTAGGGAGACATGTAAGAAAGAACATGTCCCATTCTAATATTACTTAATGCCAGGATGGACAAGGCATTTTAACAGCAAAGAGGAAGATCCTGTAATGGACAAAAGCCTCCAATCTAAAGTGATCTGGAAGCACTGATTATTTTAAGTGATGACAATTTTAGAGGTCTACACATGCCAGAATGCAGCTTCTATTTTAAAGCACAATAAAGTCTATTGTAACTGAGAGGAACAAAATTCCATTGATTCTTTAGAGAATAAACTTAAGAAAACTCTTAGAAAAAACAAGCAGAAAGCTTGCTACTAGCTCTAGTGATAAACTTATTAGTTTTCACTCTATGCAAAGGAAATGGAACAATATTAAGGTGAATGAATTTAGGTGTAGATCAAAACATGAAGGATTATGCTGCCAGGGAGTGAAGGATTATCATCACTTACCTCCCTCATCCAGAAGCTTCCCACTCAGGGGCTGGGATGTATCTGAAGAGTAACATGTAATGGAAATTTGTAGCATTAAATTAACTGCAGCTGATTGGAAGCACCTGATGGAGAAGAGGTGAGAATACCTGCTGTTTTAGAAGCGTGAATAGGATAATCCCCAAATCTGACTTTCTGGTCTTCTGCCCTAACATAAACTACTGAGGTTAAAATTTGTCTGAACACTGGAAAAATACTGTAATCATCAATTACAATAAGCTACTGGAGAGTAGTTTCCAGACCAATAAAAAGAGAATAGGCTCAACTTATGGTTTTTAACTGAAAGCATGGCCTTGTGACACCAGCAGTCAAATATCCAGGCAATACACTTAGCATCAAAAGGAGACACAGGTTTTCACTGACCCGTACAGTGACACAGCCAAAAAACCCAAAACAAACCAAAGCACACCTATCATCTCCTCAACAGACTACTTCAATATGTAAGTCAAGGCTACAGAAAACAAATTCTTACCTAGTAAGTGTGTACTCCCTGAGTCCTGAATGCAGGTTCATGGCGGAAAAAGTACCTATGCATCCACGCAATCGTTTATCTCGACCGATCTTCCACGTTACAAACAGTGGGCTGTGTTAGGGAGGAAAAGAGAGACGTGATCACAGGAGCAATTTTGACAGTTGGTGTGAAATCTCAGTAACAGTGCCCTGCCATTTCAGGCAACAGGGGGTCAAATCTCTAAAATAACTGTATCTGAACAGGCCATAGCAGTTAGAAATGTCCTTTGCAATTCTTTTGACTGTTCTAGAAACATTGTTCATGTGATATAATAGAAAGTAAGATTACTGGAATAGTTTAGGGACAGAATGAAACTGCTTGGTAACAGATCAGATATGCTCAGTGTACCTTACTGTTAGCCATTAACCCTCTACTGTGAATGGCAAAAGCTTTACCTTAGAGATCTGTACATAAGGAACCCTTTCTGGAAGGCAAAAATACCCCTCACACCAGCCATCCCTCCTTCTGAACACAAATACTTTGGTCCTTAACACTGCTGGCTAGAAACAGAAAACCTTGGAAGACAACAAAATTTAGTAATGCTCTCTGAACTTAAAGAGCTACCAGAGGAAAGGATATTTTCTCCATGAAGTTAGCATTTAAAAATCTCAGAACGACCAGAACTGGAGCAAAATCTTCAAGGTGAACACATGAGCATGACCGTTACAAAGAAATACTAATAACCAAACAATCCATACACTAAATTAATCAGAAAGAGGCAAACCATACATCTCTTGGGGGCCAAACCTTTCCTTGAAGTTCTAGAGCATTGCATCAATCAATACACAAGCAACAGAAAAATACACTAACTTGAATTTCTCAAGGGAGTGCATGTGGCTCCTGGACACCAACCCTAACAAAGATTTCTAATACTGAGATGACCAGGGATGTTTTGAGAAGAAAAGCATAGAGAAGAGTGCATTTAATTACACGAGCAGATCAGTCACTGTACAGCTGCACAGTGTAACAGAGATGGGTGTAACTGTACTGGGGGTACATACATAGGGATGGGTGCAGTTTGGGACTCTCAAGGAACAGCCCATATCCCTTTTCTCCTTCTACACCATTCGCTTTGCCTGGTGTGGCACAAGATACTCATCCTGTGATGGCAGAAAAGGATATGCCTCAGTCTGCAGCACTAACACAGCAGCATCCAGTCCTCTCCTAACTTGCTAAAACCTGTTATCACCTGCTTGGTACAGCCACTTCCTCCTTACTTGATTGATCTGGACAAGTTCCCTTCTTTCAATGATGATGAATAAAAGAGGAAGCTGAAGTCATAGTTTTCTTTTGTATTTCCTTTTCTTTTTTACTGCCACCCCCTCTTCCTTTTTTAAAGTTGTTTAATAAATACTGAAAAGCATAAAGCCAGAAGGGCCCATTACCAAACATTTAATAAAATGTGGGCTCGTGCACTATTTTCCATTCAGATCAACAAGTGGCATTTTACTACATTTGCAAGAAAGGTATCCCAGTCACCCCTAATGGTACCAACAAAACTATTAGATCGCAATGGCTGAAACCGCTCTCTCCCCTTGAACAGAAATAAGCACGAGTAAGACTCAAAATGGACTTTAGGATTATTCTCTTGACCTTTATCTTTGGATTATGAGATTTATTAGCTGTAATACACTTAGTGGAGGGCTGTAATTCAGAGGAACATATACACATTTACTTTCCTGTCAAAACTGAATTCCTTCTAAGATGCATCATTACTGCTACTTTAAAAGGATAAGAGAAGACCAGAGAACTTCACTGAATGTCAAATAGTACTGAAACATTAGCATACACTTCGAAGGTCCTTGTCAATGAGTACAAAGAGAAAATGTAAAAGTTTTATGTATATATTTTTGTGCTAGTGGTAAGTAGGAGTATAAACATATTGTTCAGACTGAGCTTGGTAAATGAACCACCCCTGGTAGCCATTATTACCATACAACACAAAGTCTGACTAAAGATGTTTTTCCAACCTTTCAACTTCTGTATTGTTCCCCAGAAGCCACTAAAGGTATGAGGATGTCTACACAGGAAATCTAAGCCTACTGAACAGAATTACTCAATTACCATCACAGATGTCTTCAAAGCATAATATGGACCACAGGTTCAGAACAGTCAGTGACCCAAGAGGATTCTAACTCTTACGATTCAAGAAATACGGCTGAAAGAGACCTTCAGGGCTCCTGCTGTTGTGAGGAATAATTATATAATTCTGGTCATAAATGATCCACATTCTACTGTTAGAAGTAGAAATAATGGAGACAAAATACCCAAAATGAAAAATCTGAAGGTTGCCTCAAAACCCTGCTGAAGTTCAGAACCTCTGGAAACATTGCGATTTCCTGCCGAAATGTTTTCCTAGCCAGCTTGTACCTAGCTATTCTTGTGCCAACATTGTCCTTTAGTTTAAATAGTTCTTTCCTTTCCTGGTTATTATTCCCCAAAGTATTTATAGAAATAATTCACATGCCTCTACAGCCTTCACTTTGCTGAGCTGAGTGGGTTGTGCTCATTCAGTTTCCTCTCAAAGGGGACCTTTCCATTCTGACCGTCGCATCTCTTCTCTACACTTTTCCAGTTTAAATTTGCCTTCTTGAACATCCATGTTTGGAACAGCAGACAGAATTACAGAGGAAGGTCTTGCACCTGAATTGATGCTTCCACCTCTGATCTAGCTGCTCAACACTGACTGCTACATTTCAGTACTAACTCTTACAGCCCAATATGAAGTCCAAGTCTTGAGAAAGCATTTCTAATCTTACACTAAACAAAGACCATAGAAAACCTGCCCATAGATGCTAGACAAGCCACAGAGAGAAAAGAATATTTTTCTTACTAGTGATGATATTTTGCTTTTTATTGGCATCCTTGTTTTCAGATGCCAGCCTATCTTCCTCAAGCCTGCAATTATTTTCTTGCATTTTAAAGCAAATAACCCAGAAATAAACTTGCTATCTGATGTAACCGCAAATCTAAAGCTAAAGTAGCAACTCCACAGATATTGATGTCCAAAGCAGCTAAGTAAATTGGTTCATTTTCAACTTGAAAAAAACCCCCTTTTTCATCTGTTACCTGTTTTTCTTAAAATAAAAACAAGGGTTTTTTTGAGCAACACATTGTTAGACCTAAAAATCTCTAGCAAAAAGCAGGAAAGATGGCAGATACTTGGAGTCCTTGTTATCCAATGACACACAGTAAGGATATGCATGGCATACTGGAGATCAGTCTTTTTTTTGCCTAAGGAAGTTTGAAGCCACATATCCCACAAGAATCAAAGAGCATACTGGGTGGAGTGCTCTCACCTTTCTGTCTGGTTCCCTCTTGATCCAGTCAGAAAGCTGCAGATGTTGTTGTTGTTTGTTAGTTTTAAAAAAAACATTCACGAAACCAGACTCTGCACTTCCCTGGGAGGTGCTCTAATAATCAGCTTCAAGCAGTTCTCTTACTCAGTTTAGGATGAAGCATAAAAGCAGAACAGCTCCAAGCTTGGGAGTGAGCTGGCTTGAACCAACAGACTCGGAAATTCATTTGTTCAGCTTCTCTTTGTGGTGTCAGGAACCTCTAACATACGCTGCTGACAGTGTTAGCAGGAGTGCTGCAGAGCACCCCCAAGTATCAATAGCTGAAAGACCGTGGAACATGTTTCAAACCATACAGGAACAGAAGAAGAGACCAAATCCAGACCCTCTGAAGCCCTGTACACATGACAGTCATTCTTCTTTCATAAGAGCCTACAGTTTGATTTTTTTTGTTTGTTTGAGAGCCAGACACTGAAAAAGTATTTCTATCCAAAACTATTTACAGGTGCCACAGCAAATTCACAAGCAACCTGAAGACTATAAACTCGCCATCCAGACATTGCTTAACTTACTATTTATTGAAAAGTCTTGCCCAGCTCTAATCTAAAGAGCAGAAACTGTTTCAGTTACTTGCTATAGAGACTGTCAGGCACTACTCCATGAAATCCAGTTGATCATGTATATTGTTTTTTCCTTTCAGTTGCAAACAGTACAAGTTTAAACTGATATTGCTTCCTTATATACAACTGCAGTCATCAAAAGGGGCATACCTACATAATCTGTCTCCTTGTCAGATTCTGAAATACATGCATGTATCCAACACCCTGAACACCGACTTTAAAGGCAAGCCAGAAAATGTGTGGCTGAAGCCCAGGTGCTTGGGTCACCCGATCAGTGCTGCCCATGTCACACTCCAGCTACTATTACACCCTTTTTCATTAATGAAAAAACTAGGACAGCACTGTACTTTACTTGAGCATTAATCTGTTACAACTCCTGGAAAACTGGAACAATTCACAGGCAGGCCACAATGTATAAACCTATCTAAACACTGAAAGCAAGTACCAGAATAGTCTCTGATACACCACGCTTAAAAAGTGCGTTTAGGGCATTGGTAATTTTTCACAAACAAAATCGCCTAAACCAATTACTGACCTGTTGCTATACATTACTGACAATATTTAGACTGAAAGCAGAAGTCTGCAAGCTATTTTAGCAATCAGGCAGCTATCACAGTTAAGAGTCATCATGCCAGTAACTTACACTGACATCACGCAGAATGCACTGTTAAAAATATCTTCTTTCAATATAAAGCAGCACTGCATACAAGCTGCCTCTTATTTACCAAAAAAGTGAAGGGATTCTTTAAGTTCGGGTGTGGGAGAGAAAGCAAGAACTATGAATAAATTGGTCTTGTCCTGGTACCACCAGTATGAAAAGTTTCTCTTCCTTTTTATGGATATGGAGAAAAAGAAAGGGGGGGAAGCTGGGAAGAACAAGGGAAAGAAAGGGTAACAGATGAAAAATATTTCTCTACTTTTATTAAAGATTATTTAATTATTTAATAAAGATGAGTGAGAAATGTTTTTGTTTCATTTGAAGACTTCCAAGTAATAAAAAAACTTGGAGGACTTTGATGTGAAAAGGATTAAACTTGATGAACTGGAAGGTAAAATTATATTTAGACAGACACTTTAATTATAGTTATTTAACCACTACCTTTTATAACCAGAGAAGGCAAGTAAGCCTCTACAGCCCTCATGTTATTTGACACCCAGAGCTGTAGGATCTGACACTTTGAAAAGCTGCAAGCTCACCCCTTTGAAAGACCAGAGTGCTTCCCCTTCGGCTCTGAGGATCTCCAAGCTCTCACATGGCCAGGAAGCACTCGGAACACGCAAAGTGGCACTGCCAGCGTTTTCCTTTTTGTTTCACACACGTAAACGAGCTATTGCTCCCCAGTTCCAGAAATTGTAAGATTTATATTTTTTAACATAAAATTATCCTGTCTTATTTGTGATCATGCTACACCTTCTAATAACACTAAACCTTCACATAACATTGTTTCCAACTACAAGCATCTGGAGGAAAAAGAATCCAAGTTTGTCACTGAACAGTCTGCTGTGACTCCTCCTAGGTGCAGTGCCAGCCCTGTCCAGAAGCACAGAGAGCAGCCTCCCTTCTGTAACTGATGCACTCAACCCCAGCACGCTACAGGCTGGGGCATTTCCAGCTGTCTCAAACCCATGGGCTAAGTCTCATTACTCGATATAAGAGAACACAGCTCAGGAGTGAAGGAAGCAGCACACCCCCCTCAACAGCTTTATCACTGGCACCTGCACAGACCTCTGAGACACAGGAGCAGGGCAGGTATGCTGGAAGTACCTGGTTTGTGATGAAAGGGGAAACTTAGTGGATAAAATTACGGAGCTGGTCAACAACCACAAAAAAAGTCTGGTGTCTTTCTCAGTCATCATGCAAGCATGCAATGTGGGTCAAGGATATTTTAGGTCACCAGATAAATTCCAGAAAAAGTCTAGTAAGACACAAGAAAGTCAAGACAGGAGTTCATGAATCTCCAAAGGAGAGTAAGGGAGAACAACAGTAGACCTCCATCCACATTTACAAAGACAGAATTTGGTAAATATAGACAATTAATACATCAAGTTTTCTGGAAGCCAAGAGAAGCAACAAAAGGAAGAAGTCAGTAGCTTCTCACAGGAGCTCCAAGCTCCTTTCTCAAAGGAAAAGGGCACAAGTGCATGAAGACTGACAATCACAGCAATACACCCACTTGGAAAAACAGGAGAAGACAGAAAAACAGCAAAGCACAAGAAGAGGCACAACAAAGACAATCGATTTGCAACACATGAATATAAACGAGTATAAAGGAAAAACCCCTGCTCTTCTCATAAAATCATTTATGAGAAGAAAAAGAAAGACAAGGAAATTGTTTGCCAGCTACTTAACTCAGAGACTTAGGGGAACATCTGGCAACAGAAGATGCTAAGAAACTCATATTGTAAGATGTCCAATTAAAGAAAGTCCTAATGGTAAGAAATGTGAGTGTTGGGATTGACTGCCTTGTCATGTACAGCTGCCATCACCAGTGTATCCTCAAAGGCCTCCAAAAACAGACCACTGTCAGGAATGCTGTAAATATATTTGATTCCATCCTTTAACAAGAGAAAAGATCAAATGGCCTCCTGATGTTCACTGCAGCCTCCTTTTCTGATTTTGTATGATGCAAGGTAAGAGAACAAAGGGACAATTCACACATGAAACTGTGTAAAACTGTGGGAGAGAACTGTCATTATAAACCCCCATGGTCAAAACACAAAAAAATCTGAAAAACCCACATTCGTATTATACTTCTGTATGTTTCCTTCTAGCACAGTAGTATTACAGAATTGAGGAGAGAAAGAAAGATATGTAATATTAACCATATTTTAAGGATCAGAAAACATTATTTATTGCTTCAAGGAACAGAAGACTGAGTGGCTTCCTTGAGGTTCAAGGTGCTCTTCAACATTTTCTGAATCCAGAATAGAAACCAGTTTCTTCATCTCAAGTTCAAAGTAAATTCTAAAGCAAAAATTTAGAGAAGCCCACACATTGTATTTTTCCTGTTCTGAAAGCCAATATAAAGAGTCTTTTGGGCTAGTTGCAAACAAAAAGTTGTTTTTTTCACTACAGTGCCACTTAACACATATTTTGACATTAGCTGCTAACAGCACAATTTACTTGACTAGTTTTACACAACCAAAAAATGAACTGGCTACCGAGTAAAGTCTGAAATCCATTCCCCAGCCTGTGTCCAATCACATATACATAAGAAACCTCAACTTTCTAGGATAATGACATCATCCAGCAAAATCCATAAAGACTGGAGCATGCCATAGATTTCCCCAAACAGAAGGAAATTTATTCCATGATAACTTTCTTCTTCCACATGGGAAACATGCTGAGCTTCTTAAAAACAGTCTGTACTGCACTACTCCAACACATTTAGTCAATGAAGAAGGTTCATTACTGCCAATGTATGGTGATCCAAAGACAATCACAATCTACTGGTTTCAGAAGCCAGAAGAAAGAGCTGCAATTTTTGAATTTAAAATACTATAAAAATATTGAAAATGTTATTAATTACTTCTGAGGGTACAGCACATTCTTTCAGTCATTCTCAGGACTAAATGAGCAACTCTTCCACCTACTGTATTTCAGAAATCAACATTTAGAGATTGATTTCTTTAGGCATATAAACCACTCAGTATATTTGGTGATTTTCCCTAAATGATCATGTGCCCTAGAGAGATCAGCCTCAAACCTGAGCTGCTAGGTGTGAATTTGTGAGCAAGTTCTGCTTATCTAAGCAGCTAATCTTAAGGCAGGTCAGAAAGTAGCTACTATTTTAAGAATATCTAGTTTAAACAAGAGCATAATCAGGGTTAAAAATAAAAGGACTGATGCCTGGTAGGTCATTTTCTAAAGTGAACCTACAACACCTTAAATAAGGTCGCATTCAAAATTTATTTTAAAAAAGGACATAAATTCACAAATACAGCCAGACTATGTGTCTGCTCCTTCAGCTGCAGCATCAGTACTGCTACTCTTGTACACTCTACTACATGAGCTCAGGCAATATGGGCAGCATTCCGGGAAAGAAAAGGTACAAGTAACAATTTATAAGGGGACGACAAGAAATTTTAGGTATGCCCAGACTGGATGCTTAGTCAGACATGACCAACAAAACATCAAAACAAATGACAAAAGTTATTATTTTGCACCTTCTCCCTTTAATTCTCACTAGAAAATCCCTCAAATTCATGAAAATTGTGAGTTTAGCAAAGTGAGTTTCTATGACATATGTTCCTACGTTTGCTGTTCACTTTGCTAAAATAAATATTTACATGTAACAAAACCCAGAATGCCTCAGAAATCACAGACGTTGGTTATGTATAGCTTTAAGTATTAAGTATTTAAGTATTAAGTATTGCTAAAAAAAGTTTGAATGTCTACAGTTCTTCAGACTGCACTTACAAGAAACAACCTTCAAAATCATAACATTCTCCATAGCGATATTTCTCAGGGCAGTACGGGTGACAAGTCAGAGCACTTAAATCAGCAGCCCCTACAGGTCACAATGCACCTGGAAATTCCTCAGGATGGCACCTTCCTTACAGGTGAACGAATTACTCACTTCATTGCTCAGAGTTACTGATGAATCTTTAGGCCTATATATCTTGTTTTAAGGTGAGACACTTGAATTGTCCTCTGAAATGGAATGTTTCTTCCCCAGATTCCCAACATTATAACTTCAATTGGGTATAAATTGAGTTTGTACAAGGGACTGATGTGACACACAGCTGAGTATGCTCACACTAACCAAGAGGACATACCAGTTCATCATCTCAGACTGCTTCAAATTACAGCACTTCAACAATGTTCCAACCGCAACTCATCTACCGCAAAGTCCAAGATCACCAAGCTGTTTTATACCTCAATCAGCATGTATCAGGTTTATACATCTGGATAGGTACTAAATCATTAACTGAAGTCATCTAGAATTGAATATCTTTAGAGCATCAAAGCCTAGGGCTGTACTTTAGCCACTAAAGCCATTTGTATCTCCTAGATACTAAAATTAAGTATCCAACAGAGATCCTCTGCAGTTAGGCTAGACGGGGTATAGACATGGCTATGTTATTTAATTGAGAAGGGCTTTTTTAAATTAAAAAAATAAATAAATCAAGCTTTAAAAATATTTCCAACCCATACAGCTGTGAAGAAAGCTTTCCAAGTATGACCCAAGCATTAGCCAATGCAGTATCACAGGGTTATTCCAGCACCTTGGCTGCTGATCATAGCAACAGTAATGTTAGCACAGTCTTTATGTTTACTATTTCTTGTCAGAATCATCCATGCAACAGGGAAACCATTAGTCATTTCAAATTGAAAATACTCTTTGCAATGATGAAGAACAGTGGCACAAAGCTGGCACCCACACAAAACAGGGAGGGGAGGACACAATTAGGGAGTAGATAGGAGGAATCAAAAAACAAGGAAGAATAAAATGGAAAATTCACTGCTCCTCAAAAGACTATAGAAGGGAAGGAACTGTGGGGAAAGAGTTTTTCACCTTCCTCTGAATGTCGAGTAGAACATCTCTTAGCTTTAAATAATAAAAGCTAACAATGTAGAACAGAACTACCAGAATGGGACAAGGGGTTACAGCCTCTTTACAACACAGCACTTGTGATGCCAAGGCTCCTCACCAGGGTATTATCACAGTACTTTCTGTGATCATGCACACCATGATCCCTTGCTTTCATATTTACTTCTGACTAGGCAGTTTAACCTTCTATCTTGTAAACTTCTGCTAATCCTATCCAAGTCCTGACCAGCAGGGTAAACACACAGAAACCTGCTCCTCAAAACCAACCAACCATCTCTATTTCAACACCAAAAAGTTAAAAGACAATAATTAATCAGCTTTGCTTTTTAAAAAGGCTTATTGTTCCATACACATTCTTTTCATTAAAGGTGCCTATAAGTCTCTCAGCAGAGGTCTGGAGCAATGTAGCTTGAAGACAGACATCCCTTGACTAGTTCAAGGCGAGCATGTTTATCTGAGCAGTGCAGTGCCATACGTGTGAGAGCAGATAGGATGGCTCTGCACTCAGCCTAGATGATTCTGGCTTTTATTAAGCACTAGATCAGGAATTGCTGAAGTGTACACTGTTCTGTAACAAAGCCATAAACATGTAACACTCCTCTGATGAGCAATATCACCCTCACACAATTCGAGACGTGACAAGGTATTACAGAATAAGCATGTACTTCTGCCTCCATCACACTCTGAACTCATTACGTTTCAAAATTCAATCTTCTGCTCATTGTGCTCATTTCTGTATTTCATGTGTTTTTAGGCTCTCTTTCCCTTCCCCCAGTCCTTTCATCTCCTCTTCCATTTCTGTCCTCCCTCCATCTTTTTCATACTTAAATCTCCCTTTGTAACCAGTTTTTAAAAAGGAGGGGAAGAAATAATGTCATACTCAAGTTACTGCATTCCACATGACCACTACAAGTCAGGGAGAAAGTCGTCAACCCTCACTACCTAAGTCTCTATTTGTTTCATAAATTCTGGAGCCTTCATTTTGCTTAAAACTTCTGGAGCATTCAGCATGTTCCCAAAAAACTCAGCAAAAAGTTATGAGAAAGTGGGTTTTGAATTTTGAAATGCAGACTTTAAAGTTCTTTGGAACGTCTCTTATCAAAGTAATACTTAATCTTCCAAGACAGTACACATGCTTATTAAACACATCCAGGGTAAGGACTGTAACTCCAGATAAAATTCTGCTCTAATGTCAAAAGCACCCAAGAACAAGTGTCACCATATTCTAGGTTATTAAGGCACCATAATTTGCAATATTTAATAAAATTATGTAACAATATATATACATTATAGAACTCTTCACATTTATGCTCTGACCTACTTAAGCAATTCTTTTTCCCCAATTGCACAATTATGAACCAGAGCAGAAAAATCAGACTTTATGAAGTTAATAAATCAATTCAGTGTCATTAAGAATTATTAACATTATTACTTCAGAATCCATAGTCACCTGATTATGACTTTCTATGGAACATATTTAAATGTTCTGAAGAAATATACTTTTGTTTCCTTGATACCTTTATTATTAGTCATCCATTATACTTCTTCTAATCAAATCAAACTACCTTCAGATTGTACATTGAAACTACTGATTTGCTAATAAAAACTATTCACAAAGCAAAGCTGGTATTTCCTCCCTGGCTATTTCTACCTTTCTCATTCCCCAGAAGACATCACACTACTTTATGTTCCCTTGGGTAGCTGTTGACAAAAACACCAGGAAAATACTGCACTTGAGCCAATAAATAATTTGTATCAAGAAACTCTGGTTACATTTGAAGTGTTTCAAGGTAGAGAGGTTCCAGCCAAAGTCACCTCCCCACCCAAGTTTCAAAGAAAGTGAGCAACTTCAAGCCACATGCGGCTCTCATATCTAAAAATGAGCTCAAAGCACATGTACACATTAACAAACTAACAAGTCTTCAAATTAACAAGGACTGGAACTACTTATCCTCCCCAAAGCAACACTGTGGAGACTTCTCTCCAGAAGGAGCAAGTAGAGATATTCACGTCAAAGAAAAACATTTTGAAGGGGGCAAAATAGCCTAATAACATAACTAGACGCTTTGCAAGTCAAAGTTGAAGCAATTTCAGGACCATCAAAGATCTCAGATATAGTTTGTAATCACTCTAGGTACAGACTGGAATTGAGACAAAATATTTCCACTGAAAGTATTTTCCTTTCAATTGTAATTTTTTTGCAATTAATGCTTTGAAAGGATTCAGCAGAAACCTTTCCTAAAATTCCATGAATGTATCCAAACCCACATGTTTTAAGAATACCACATGCAACATGTTTTAGAAAGCTGTGCAAAATCCCCAGAACTTCTACCCCATAAAAGACCAGAAGACAGTGCTGAAGAAATCAGGTAAGAATGGCTCCAGCTCCTATAATTTTATTTCCTTGGAAGTCACTAGCAAGAATGCAGCAAAGATTAGTTTTGAGGCACTGGTATAATGTTTCCCCTTTTATCACTAGCAGAATGACTCAGGCATAAAATCAGTTTCGAAATTTGATAGAGAAAAAGCATTCTCCAAGCACTAGAAGTCTGGAAGCTATGTGCCACAGCATTATTTCCATTCTTTTAAGAGAGAAAACAATTCCACGCTCACAAGTAGTTGCTGCATATTTATTACAAACCAGGAGCCAGAGAACACTGTTTTGCATAGATTTCAGACAGCACCTTAACAAACTACTCCCACCTTTAGAGTCTACACAAACTACCTTAAAAGAGAGTCAGTTCTCATTGCCAATGAAGATACCGAATTTTTCACTCTGAACAGACTTGCCAGTTTTGCCCAAATTGCCAGTGACCACTGGATTTTCATAAACTGGTTTTTTTTGCTCTGCTGAAATATTACCTGAAGCAGTTACTCAAGCCATCAGTGAAAACCAGGAGTTGCAGTTAATAAAAGGTCACACAAAACTTTATTAGAGCTATAACTGGGATTCTCCTGCTACAGACAAATCATAACTTATGTTTTAATGAATTTCAGCTAACTGAGAGACATGCTGTTCTTACTAAATATTAGATCAGTGAGTAGTAGCAGGCAATGCAATGTATGCAATTTGTTCTGGAAAATAACTTTCTTAATTAAGTTCAGACACTTTATACATACAAGACACTAGACACAGTTCATAAAGGCATCCATTTGGACCTTTAAAATGCTTTCTCTTAGTTGCCAAATGCACGATGCATGCTGAGACAGAAGCACCTAAGGGCACAACATAAACAGATGAACAAACAATTTATGCCAATAACTTAGAATTTGCCAAGCCTGTGAGAAATTAACACATGGGAGTTTTCTGCTGAAGTGGAACTTGGTTCAAAGGATAGAGAAATATTTAAAGAAACCTAAGGAAAAAATTGAAACTACACAGGACTTTTTATAGCAATAATATGTTACAAAACTTATATGCCAAAGTGTCAGCTGACAGGAGAGACTGCAGTTCAGCCAAGCATTCAAAATTATTCCTTTAAAAATCATTGCTCCTTTTCATTTTAAACTACCTATTTTAAAGGTCCACTGAATAACAGTAGCTTGCAAGAGACTTGAAACACTAGAAACCATACAAGAAGAAGATACATTAGCATTTACTTTCAGATTTTTAGAATTTATTTTAAAAACATTTAACTTTGAAAATTTAGTAAACATTACATTATTTTGGAAGTGGTTTCAAGAAGCTCACGATAATGCAAAAAGAGCCAAAAAACAAGCCTCAGAAGAATCTGAATTTGCCGTCTAATTCAGACTTCACTAACTCAACAGCTGGAATAAATTAATTACCATTAAATCAATGCATTCTAGATTGTACTATTTGTATAGAACTTAACCATGTAATTTAACCAACGAGATGACAGTTTAAGGATAGTCTAACTACAGTGCTGGAATTAGAGACAAATGGAATTTATATTTTTGATAAAGACATAATAAAAGACAGCACTTTTAGGACGGACAAAGATGATTCAAAATCACAGAGTTCTCACTGGTTTGAAGGCAATGTCTATGGAGACTGGATGTCTTTAAGGAAGACAGACATCTCTCAGTCAGCATACGTATAGAACACAGGATATCACGCCTTCAGATGAACTAGATGATCTGTCATTATCTTCCCACCCCTTACATCACTAATGATTGCATCGAGGGTTGAGTAACAGTGAAGTCCAGAGCTGTTGCTTAAATAAATAGACTCGCCCTATCCTCCCATCCCCAGATAGCCTCCTCTCTTGTTCTGCAATGAACATGTGTGGTAGAGGAACTGATCTGGTTAAAAGTATCTCTCTCCTTTTTGCCAGTTTAACCTAGACCAAGTTTGTTTCTCTGCTCTGTTTCACACTGCAGGGGCAGCTCAAAAAGAGGAGAGGTAAAAGGCACAGTAAAAAAGGCAAGGATGTCGACTGCTTACATCTGCATCTCACAAGAAGAAACACATGCAGTACAGCTTAAACAATAGGGAATAGCAGTAAGATTATTAAAGAGAGGTAATTACTTTCATGAGGACAGACTATACTGCCAGAAAAAGCAGAGGAGCTTTCAGACACGTTGCTTTAGCAGATTATGCAAAGCACAAGGCAGAACAAAACTGGTCATGAGGTAAACATAACCATGCTAACCTTGAACAAGAACACACTCAGCACTCAGGCAACAGAGAAGTGTGTTAGCAACAGACCAGATGACTGGTCACTGATCCCTTTGAAAGACGAATACACTGCAGTTCATGACTCAGTGATGCAGTAATACACAGAGCCAGTACTGAGGCCACAATTTTCAGTAGGCAGCAGACATGGCTGAGTTACTTTCAGACACCCAAGGTAACAGGGCATCATTTTCCAAGCAAGTATACTGGTTACTACATGCTATCACCAGCCATACAATTAGACAACCCATAAACACATAGATGCTAGCTCTAGCAGAGGAAATTACTGGAGGATACAGAAACACCTTTACAGGATTTCCCTGTTGTTACAGTAGCATCTTCCATTGGCCACCCCTGGGACACAACTAAGCAGATCCTCCCTGGGGACATCAGTTCTTTCACTGTCTCTTACCAAACAAGTTCACCCAAGTGCAGAGATGCTGTCTGCAATTTTGCTTCCCAAAAAGACTGACAATTTTAGGGTTATGCCTTCATTATGAGGGAACAAATCTAAAAAGCTTAAAAAAAGCCCACTACCTGATATGAACCTCTCTGCAGTTTTATAATAGATAACAAACAATGACACTGAAAAAGGCTCTTGTGTTGCCTTCTTGTGTTGCCTTCCATGCTTCATCGTGCCTTTTGCCACCTCTAGCATTCATGTGGACCTAGGATGCGTCAGAGCTAATCTCTGGAACAATCAACCCTCTGCTTCCTGTTGAGGTAGGAATCCTCCTTGGAGTAGACAGACTTAGGACTAGAAAGAAGCAGGTGTGGTTATCAGATGACTTTACTCCACACACAGCTTGCTGTATTTGTGACATCTGACAATCAGCTGGCCCAGCACCCAGCAGATGGAAAGGCAGCAACTTCACAAGGCTTCTACACTGAACATTTGACTACTTGGTGATTCAGCAAAAAACAAAAAAACAAACAAAAAAACCCAAAAACAAAACAAAAAAAACCCAACAACAACAAAAAAGCAAAAAAACCCCAACCAAACAAGACAGTAATCCACTGAATCCACACTAGTAGCAAGTAGTGTATGGAATCACAGGATAGATTCTCTGGAAAGTAAGCTCAGGCTGGACAGAAGAATTACACTCAGGATTGTCATGGTTTTACTTTCTTAAATGCTGCCAGATCCACATGTGAGGCTGAGAAAGGAAATCGGTGATACAGACAGCAAGGATTTAGGCATGATGGGAACAGGAAGAACTTGTTAGGCACGCGCATTAGTCATGCCAGAGTCAGCCAGACTGGCATGCTAATTTGAGTTTTGGAACTTAAAAACACTTCTACACTACTGCTAGAAATTTCCTAAGTAACACATGGGAAGCCCAAATACTTGGCCTCACCTGACACCCTCAAAGTAACAAGGATCTCCAAAATCTGGCAGAAGGAGGACAAACCAGAACAGGATAATGCTGAGAGCCTACCAGCTTACTCAGCAATTCCAATGGGAAAGGCAAACAACAGGCAGGTGGGGAATGGCACTGTGAAGGTTATATAAACATTTAATGGCATAAAGTATTACAGGAGAAGAGAAGCCCAATGAACTTCTTCTGGTAGAAGTCACACAATCAAGTAATAAAGACGCACGATCAACTACACTACCAGTTCAGGAAGATTACGGAGTTTCAATTTTAAGGTAGGTAATAACAAAGGGCAACTGAAATCTCCTGATGTAAAGTGAACCCTGTGACTCATCCAGAATAGCATGTCGACTTTTTTTCCCTCCAAATAATGACTTCTACCTTGAAAATTAATGCTAGGACCTACATGAAAGGTCCAATTTTTGGCTTAGTTTTGAGTGGTACACAGGACCTAGTTAAAGGATAGGAAAGCTGCTCTGTAACTGTGCCTGCAATGCAATTATATTTCAACATCACAGTTGAATACAGGGAGACAAAAAACCATTGGCACACGGATAATTAATGTTAAGGGAACGGTGTAAAAAACCAAAACTAATTAGTAATCCTCTCAAACTTGTTTCCCCTCAAAAACAATCCAAACAAGCAAACAAACCCCAGGACAAACAATACTAAAAAGAGGGGGGAAAATTACAAAAAATAGCAGACAAAAGCAGAGGAAATTCTATATTGGGAGATCAGGTAAAAACTCCTCAAAGTTGGAAGCAAAACAAAAGCAGTCAAAGGAATACATCAGCCCCTGCAATAAAAGCCTACATACTGCATGATTAAATGGGAAGTTAGGAAGCAAATCTGAGAGGTCAGCTTTTAAAAACAGAAAGCTTGCCTAATGAGAACAGAAGAGATTAGAAAATACATGGTAGGTCAAAAGTAAACAGGAAATAGAACTTAACATATTTGGGTAGCACCTTGCAAAGTTATTTAACTACATCAAAAGCAGGAAACCAACTAGAAAAACCAGTGGGATCTCTTGCAAACCAAAATGAGAAAGGGACAGAGGATTGACAACAACAGTGTAGAGAAGCTCAGTGGAACACTGTTCCCAGTATTAACCAGTGAAGCAACTGGGGAGACATTCACACCTATCTTTATAGTATATAGGTCAGAGGGATGAGGTCAATTTGAATTAAGTACAGGGGAAGCATTTGGCTGAACAGACAAGTCAGACATAGTTCACTGGGGCCAGCACAGGCCTTCACAGGACAGTTCCAAACCTGACACTGAGGAACTGCTGGGCAACAGGTTGCCAGTATAACTCTGGAGCACACTAAAGACTCTAAAGGGACTGACACTACAGAAAAGCAAATGCAATTTCCATCCCTGCAAAGTAGCAGCAGATCAGATCACGGAGCACAGACAACCAGTCTGCTGGAAAGAGTACACACAGCTTCTCTGAAAGAAAATCCTACTAAGACCACAACACTTTCCCACCATGCTGGTGCCAACTTATATATCCCTCTGAATGTGGGGACCGAACTGTTGGATCCATTGAGTACCTGGGCTGAACACCAGATAGTCTTGTGGAAGCAATCCATCAGGACTATTTTGAAAAAAAAACCAAAAAAAAAACCGACTTGTAAATGTAATCTTCAGCCACTCAATAGGGGCTTAAGACCTTCTGTGACAGTCTGCACATGGTTCTGCTACATACTGCAGGCTCCTTCACCTTCTTAAATTCACGATGCAAACATTTGCTGTACATTGCAATGTTTGCAACTACGTGCTTAAAAGCACCATGATGTACCCAGATGAACTCAACAAGGGGAAATAAAAAAAAAAAAATCCCGTAACCCTGTTTAGCCTTACAGTCCAGCCTGTAAGCTTTGTTCTGATGGCTGGGGAATTAGACGAAGGGCAAACAATTGGCAATGCTGTTAACAGCAGAATCACGAAAGGAAATCTGTTATGTGATTGCTTTTTCTTCCACAGCCTCTGGATGTACTTGCAGGCACCAATCTACCTGCTCAAGGTGCCAAAAGCTGGAAAAAGTCATTGAGGTGAGTCCACCAAAAAAAACTCAAAAAACCAAACGAAAAAAACCCCCAAAAAACCAACCAAAACCCAAACCAAACAACCAAATAAAAAAACCCAAATCAGGTTGAAACACAAGTATTTCCCTGCACTGTCATCTTAAGCACTGCTGGGGACAACAGTAGGCTTACAATCTCAACCAGGAGAGCAGTTACATTCTCAGAGCAGAAGACAAACCCAGGTTAAAGCAACCTGAGCTACAGTTCTTGTCAGCCTAAAATTAATAGAGGCTTGTTGCAAGGGTTCCATCTCTCCCCAGGCCACATGGGAAGACCCTATCCCTTAAGCCAGCTCTGGCATTTAGCATGCTAAAAGACTCAGCAAAAAAAGTCTTAAAACTCAGCAAAAAAATAACCTAACAAAGAAGCTGCAGAGTATCTGCTGCTGACTTATCAAGCAGAAACAGCACAGCCAGCACACCCTGATCAATGCAAGTAGTTCAAGGGAGGGTGTGGGGCACATGTATGAGGATGTTTTGTTTGCCCTGGACATGGAGTCCCATCCAAAGGCTGCATTTAACTCACATTACTTCCCCAAACCAGCAAACTACAGTCAGAGCATTAATTACACCTGCAGTAGTCTTGGTACGTGAGCGAAGTCAGATTGGGAAACTGCACTCCAGTTCTATAATGTCATTCATGTGGCTCACAGGACACAAATACACTGCATGAGATAGTCAGCTATTCAATACTAACAACACTAAAGGAAAACAAAATTCTGAAAGACCTAGAATTAATCTCAAAGACACTAAAATGTTCCCACAACAAAGCTTAAACATTTCTTCCTAAAATTAAATATTCTCTCAAACACTGCATGAGACACAAACAGTCTCCCATAACTATGTCGAGAACACCTTCAGTGAGATCCCTTTGAATGTCAAAACTGAATTTCAAAAATCATCCTATCAGACTGAAAACTCTGGAAGATAACCAGAGTGCATTTTAATTTTGATGCATTAAAATCTGTGGGTTCATGTTCTGTTTTCGTTCACTAGATATTTTATGAAAGCAAAAAGCTAACGACATCTGCAATTAACCTTGAAAGTGGCACATTTCTGAAGCTAACACAAAACTACAACTACACTGCACACGAGCAAAGTATATATATAGCCTTTCAAAAGTAATACCAGTTCTCTGAAAACACTGTATCCTACAACTGTGCTGCAGAAATATGTACGATATTTAATTTAATATAGTATAAATTTGTTAGTTTTGTTAAAGACAGTTATTTGGTACACTACCAAAAAGCCCCAAACCAACTTACCACCTATGAGCAGATCCCACACAGTCATGATTCAATCATTCTAGGAATTAGCTAAAATAAAACAGCTTCGGACCAAATCATTGACCTAAAGAGGAATATTATTTTGTTGTTATTAAATCTGTACATTGGCTAATCAATGAAGTTTCCAAAGGTCAAACCACTGAAGATTTAGCTTTATTCCAAAAAAACTAGACTTAACCATCCTACTGCCTATTTATTTTTAAGATCAACACAGGTAAACAGATGGCTTTTAAAGGACTATGAAAAAGGCTATAAATCCCTTGAAAACAATAGAGGTCCAAGTTGTTCCTTTTTGGATTTCTCACTGCAATGCTTCAAGGTGCCAGATCTCTTATTTTCATCTCTTCCGAGGCAGAATAATTTCACTCTTGTGGCATCTTGCTGCCTGACCTGACTTCAGGCTGCAACCTCTATTTACCAAATCTGACAGCTGGAGGTTGGCACCAATTTTTCTTTCAGTAACCTGCTGAAAGGTGGGTCTACACTGTGATCAGCAAGTTTTACTGAAAACTAAAGCATGGATTTACACAGTTGACTTTGCTCAGATACAGTCACTGGCACAGCATCCACCTCATGAACAGTGCTCAGCTCTGTGCCAGACCACACACGAGGTGGTGGCACGTTCCACCTCATGGTGTGAAGTCAGACTTCCTCTGACCATCATTTCCAGTTTTAGCCCCATAGAGGCTGCCACTCCCTCAACTGCATCCAAACCAAAAACACAGGCAGCAGTGGCCATACTTCAGCTGGTGGGGGAAACCTAAACTGAGATGAGGAGTTACAGCAGGATGACCATATAAAAACATCAATAAACAACCATGTTACCATTTCTAGAAGCAATGATCACCTACTATATCACTTTATAGGTTTGTTGTTTTGGTTTAAAAAAAAATAAAATAAAGCTACATAAACAATCCACCAAAACACAGCTTTGCTTTAGAAGTCCTTCACATACCACAAATTCAAAATTATCAACTTGAAGTCTGCTAACATTTCAATGTAAACATGGAAGCCCCAACTTTCCCTGACACCTCAGGGTGAGCCTGTCTGTTCATTTCCCTCTTACTCCCTTTCATAGAAACTGTGCTCCTATGCTGCTCCATTTCTTTACTGTCATGAGATGCCATGCAAATAAAAATCCTTTTTATTAGGTGGCTGAAGTCAAGCAGGAAAGTCTCCAGTATCACTACTCCAAAAAGAAAATTATTGCTTAACATACACTTTGTTTGCCATTTGAATCCTTTCCTTGAGTTTTGTTTTGGCAACCATTCTTATTAAGAGTAAAAGATACTGTGTTCAGAAAACCAATACCCCATTCCCTGTTCAACATGAACAATTGCTGAGTTATGGTCCAGTTCCAAGCCAGTGAAAAATTATTTATACACATAACATTCTCCAAATTCATTACCTCCAGAGATCTGTTATTGACCAATGTTGCTTCTATTAATCTCCACCTTAAGAAAGTAATAAATCTTACTCAAATCAAAAGCAGGGTGGAAAGAAAGGTAAAAGTTTCTCTGCCAAAGCAAAACAATTTATCAGAGACCAAGCCCCACTAAGTTAGTTATGCTGCTAGACCCAACCAGGTCAGAGAGTACCAACCTGGGCATCTCTGAACTCACAGCAAAACAAGTAATCTGCTCAAAAATAAGTTCTTTCTATCAGAAACTGCCTACAGACAGTTCATCTAACAGCCCTTAGAGATAATAAACTTCATCTATCACCGCTATTCTCCAAAACCAATCTTTCTTACACAAGAAAAGCATCAGTGCCACAGTTTAAAAGAGTTATCCCCATATCCAGATACAGAATTCATTGGTGACAGCACTTAACTTCATGTCAGGTGTATCAGTGAATCATTACTAACTACCATGACTACACATGAGGACATGAACAATTTGGCAGTGACTGCCAGTGTCAATTAAAAAAGCATAAGAGGAGTTTTCAGGCAAGAAATAAACAGACAATAAGATGATATGGAAAAGACAAGCTTTGTCACATATCTTGATAACCTGAGACTTTCAATGGCAAAATTACTGTCTTCATTCTTGAAAACTTCATCATCAGAAGATTTCTTGATCTAGAACATACTACCAAAGCAAGACAACCAAAGACCAGGATTATTGCCATCTACCAGTCCCCTTCCATTGGGGGACCACGAGAATGTAAAATGCCACACTGATGCCTAAAGCCTAAGTCTACTCCAAGGAACTCAGAGGGACCTTTTAAGCCATCAAATCTAGTAAGCTTACTACCAAAGGCAATGTGTCATATAAATCATATCAAAGTAATCAAGAGATATCTAAACTATTTGGATTGCTTGCCTCCACTAATCCTATTAGTGGCTACAATGCCATATTGCTCCAGAAAGCAGAAACCTTACACTCCAAATGTAAAATTTATTCACAGACTTTTTATATCCTTTTGTTCTTCTAACAGCACTGGCATCTGGTTTAAAGAGTTAATTTGTCTTTCTCTTCCTATACACACATACATATGCACACACAAAGACAGACAGATAGATATACCAGTATGTATACACACATATACATACACATCTCCCCTCAATCAAATTTTGTACATTTTAATTATTGTTCTGATCCTCTAAAGCAGCCCAGCTCTTCTCGTCTTCCTTTGCAAGCTGATCTCACAGTTCCAAGCACTCTGGCTGCCCTGCTCTGCAAACATAAAATGTCTTTCTCCCGAGAGCAGCAGAACCATAATCTTTTACAAGTAAGCTCTCAGCCACCCTCTTTTACAACTGTATTTAATACTTTTCTATTCTTACTTATAATTACTCTTTAAAATAGCCACTTGCCCTTTATTCATCTATAGCATAATGAAACCTAAGCAATAACCGACAGGCAACTGGTAATACCAGAAAACCATTAAGGAGAGAAACTCCTAACTTACAGAATCAGTTATTAAGTACTCCCAAAGTACATCACATTGTTCTAAAAAACACTGATTTTCATTCAATTTCTAACAGTATAGCCCCTGAAGTATTTCAATCATTCCTGCAGAACATTCTCATCTTCCTTCCAACTTCACCTCAATAAAACTTCATTATAATCTACTCATTGCTAGTGGGGTGGGTGGGTGGGGTGTTGGAGAGAA
>VXAD01012713.1:183090-194567 GCA_013399195.1 Dicrurus megarhynchus
GGGTGGGGTGTTGGAGAGAATTGCTGGTAAAAGATAGCACTTCTGGCTCCAGATATCCCAAACAACAAGTTCCTGAAGACTAGAGAAATATTTAGGGAAGCATCATTATACGGTTACTTCTTGTACTTCCTTGCCACCCTACCTTTTCTTTCTGCTCACCTCCATTTTCAACACGCAGTAAATCAAGACATCTTGTCTCTCCACACAACCATAACTCACTGGCTTTAGCAGGGCACAGAACGTGCAACCATACCCTCTTCACAGTTTCAAAATGTCCATAAAAAACTGTGTTCACGCAACTTGAACAGAAACACAATATGCAGTGTGATTTTCGGAAGGTCTTCTCTTCAAATTATATTACCAGACTTAAAACCGGCCGAACTACGCTCAGCAAAAGGATTCACTGAACACTAGCCAAAAATATGAAGGAGGATACTGTGACTATGAGAACTCCAAATGAAAAAAACTATTCTGAAAAAAAATCATTGCAAATTCCGTGACTTAACTGAGAAGCAACAATAGCCTTTAAAGGAGTCAAGCTAACATGAATTCAACTGTGATTCATTTCAGATATAGTGGATTACAGTTTAGAAAAAAGGAAGAAAAAGGAAAAAAAGAGAAGCATATGCCTCCAAGTTGCCAATTTAGGCAAAAATATCCTGAGCCGAGTCTGGAGAGCTTCTTGGCAGGGTAATCCAGTCAAGGGAAAGAACAATTGCAATAACAGCCCATTTCTCTCTACACTAACTTGACAAAGAAAAGTAGGTTGAGGTGCCTTTTTTTTTTTACATTAAGAACACAAGGTAGAGTGACTGAAGATCTCATCCAGGTTTGTCCACCATAATCACATGGCCAGGAACAAAACACAACCCTTCCAAACCCAACTGCAGTGATTCATCCTTAAGTCCCACTTGCCTCCCCTAATAACTTGCATACAGAGAAGTTGGACAGAACCTGCAAAGCCCCAGAAACACTCAGAGGTCCAACAGCCATTCAGTGTTTTTATGTAAGATTGTCTCTTTCTTTTTTTGACTAATCCAATCACTTAAAAACAAGTAGAGGCCTTATCTGTGGAACCATCTGACCATTACTGATCTCTCTGCGATGGCCTCTTCCAAGAAATTTCTGGCATCTCCAAACCCCTAAAATTTAGTGCCAAGATGTCAGAGACCATTCTGAACTGGCCTAGTTTTCTCCTCCAGAGCAATTTCCATTAAACATTCTACATAAAATGACAACCAAGGAAGTGTATTATGCTTATGTTGCCTAACTCTTGGATGTGTATCCGTGATCCATATATTTATATGACCACTGGTCAGAGAAAGAGTAAATACCTCACATTGTAGCAGCAGAATGCTTGTCATGTTCCTCTATCTCCATCTACCCTGTCTAGTGTAACTATTTCAGCTCAGGACAAGCAAGAATCTGCTGCTGCTGAGCACCTCAACGCATCTAAAAAAGAAGAAAACATACTTAAATTAGCAGGTTGGCATAGGGTAGTAGGTAGTCTTTGAGTAGGTTATTCCAAGACATTTACATTACATATGTGAACAAACTTAACACCTTGAAATCCTCCAAGAAGAAAAAAAGGGAAGGAAAAAAAAAGCAGCTGGCACCAAACAACCTGAAGTACAGATTTCATATTCTCCCAGAAAGAGGTACTGCTGGGAGCTACTTATTGCAGTGGCTTAGATTTTCTACCTTAAAAGCTCAAGCTGTCCAAGCACAGAAAACTGCAATAGTTCATGCTTGAGGTGAAAAGAGACTACAGTGGTTAAATGTACACAGGAATATTTGTTTCACTTGCATCTTTTTCCTGTGAATTAAGAAAAACGTCATTTGTGTTCCATTTATTCTTCTTTATAACACTTCATTTTTAATGCTTGGGTTTATCCAGTGTTCTTTCCAAATGAACAGCCCCAATCTTTATATATTCTCTCAACTTTTAGTCCCAGTATTTTAGAGGAATTCAGGTACTATAGTGGGAAATATCCCACGTGAGATTTCTGCCGCCTGCCTCTTCTCTACCTGTTTATTTTTCAATTTCAGTTGAACTGAATCAGAGCCAGAATCCTGCTCCTATTTCTTAAGGAAGAGTGAGTCTCATTACTACAACTTCTCTCTATCAGCATCTTAATAGGGATTAGTTTTAATACTACATTACCATTTGGTTCTTCAGAGTTTTGGTAACTGCTTGTACAACACTGTACCAAAAGAACTTGCCTTCTATTGCTTGGCTTGCAGTTTTTCATTTGGGCCAGTGGCTTGCTGGAGTTGTGTTCCCCTCATGTTTAAGAGATACTGCAATTGCAATTACTCACCTCCCTTCAGGCACTGCAGCACTCTTTGAAGAGGGCTTCTTTCCTCACTACACCTTTCCTGTGGGTTTTTCAACCACCCGCTCAGCCTCCAGCACACTCTCTGCAGAAACACTACTTAGAGAAGGTTGGTGCAGTACTTTCTTTGCCTACTTAATGTGGCAGTCAAAGTACTGAGGACTACAAAAATATGCTTTTTCTTCCTCATAAAAGTCCTTACAAGGCACCTCTGCCTAGCACATCATCTCTCACAAAAGTCAATCTTCCAGCAAATTTATTTATACAGAAAAGAACAGTCTTGCAAACTTGCCATTCATTGGCAGCTGAACTTACCCTTGTGCTCACTTACTGAGTAAGGAAAATGGTGTGGCACCCAATCCTTATATTCTTAGAGTCGCCTGGAAAAAGGGGCTGAAAGTAACCAGATTTACTTAGCTGGCCCACACTGCTGTCCACCACTGGAGAATCACACACTTTTTTCTACCTTAATACACCTAAAACTCATGAATTCTTGAGCTTCACCCATACAAGCCTTATCTCTGTACAAAGTGCCACACGTAAAACAAGGAAAGTCTTTTAACTTTCCAAAAAGATAAAGCAGAAGCAATACTGATGGTAAAGATAAAAACTTGTGACAGGGATCCTTCTCTTCCTTTCTCTACTGTCTCAAACATGGCCTCCAAGTAGTACTCAGTAAAGCAGGCAGCCTCACAGATGCTGGAACCCATTGTGCGCCAACAAAGCCTGGACAGGAGACATCTTTGCTGGCAGAGGGGCAAAATATAAATTACAAGAGTATGTCTATGGCACATATATTACAATCGCTGTAGCCCTAGGTCCAACCTTGCCAAAAGTGCCACAGATTTCAAGCTAATGGAAAGAAAAGCATAAAGTGAGTTTTTATATACCTTTAAGGATTGTGAGAACTCCATCTTTATAACACAGAAGCGCCCTGGGAAGACATACAAATCTCTATATGGCTGCTGTCCCAGTGACCTTGCCACAACTCTGCAGAGCTGTTCTGCGTTCCGTAAGATGTCATTCTCATAAAATTAGCACTTTAGTAACCCTGGCTGCAAGTACTCAGTGTGGCAAAGCAATATCCACATACTCACAACAAGCATTGCCTTCCAGGAAGCTATCAAAGCCCAGTCAGATTACAAAAACTTCAGGCATATCCTGTAAGGCATGGACACAGATGTTGCAGTCTGTTAGGGGGCACCAGTTGTGAAGGGATGACATAAATGCAAAAAAAAAAAAACCCTGAGCAAATATGTTTCTGACCAATGGAACAGCAAGATATCCCACTTCAGAAATTAAGCTCTTTACATTGATTCCTTCAGCCAACACCCCAGTCATGAAAATGAAGGGCTTTTAGAAGGTCATACAAGTAGCCCAGGAAAGATGCTGACTTGTTTATAGTGCTGGACTGATAAACAGCCCAGCTTTTGGTCAGTCAGCATACACCACAGTACTATCAAACAGTGAGGAAGTGCAGCACTAGGACCAACTCAACAGCCATATTCCACTTGAGAGCTATTGCACTCCCAGCATGCTTTGTTAGCAAGGACATGTTTTTGAGAATTTGTCAATTAACCGCAGTAGAGCTGCCCCATCTTGTTATTTAAATGCAAACTTTGCAATGCTAAGCTGAGTAGCAATCTTAATAACCCACTCCTTACGAGCATAAACATCATTAAAAAAGTCAAGCATTTTCATAATGCTTTGCTAACGAGGGTCAGGGCCTGATTGGACTTGTTTTGGCCTCCAGCCTAGCAACAGTTTCTGTATTGGCCAAACTCTGGTGAGTCTACTATTATTTTTAAATAATTTGCATATTTCCTGCCTCCCATGGAGACTCTTGCCACAAACCACCAGTATATGGCTCAAACAACTAACACTTCTACTTCTGAAGACGACAATTCGATGCTACAGAAAACTTGCACTTAACTGTAAACAGCTACTTAATGCAAAAACAGTTTCGCATACTGAGTTTGCTCCATTAATTACAGCATGAGTTTTGGGAGAACCAAAAACTAAGGACTAAATATATATATTTCATTCATTGACTGGTCACAGTCTAGATCTGTAAACTAAGCAAAATGAGCTAGCCCAGGATTCCAAACTTTTATTTTCTGGTTATCTCTTAACTGTCAGCAAGCAAAAAGTGCCAACATTAAATTTCTCTTGTTTTAGTATTCAATGCTATATAACATTACAATTATATTTAGCTCACAACTGAAGACAAGGCAGAACTACCTACTCTATCAGCAACTCCAAATAAAATATTTGCATTCTTAAATCATTAACTTCTCAACAATTTCTAGCAAAAAATTATTAAAGTTAGATATACACATGAAGTAAACCAAATCTAGACACAAAATATATTTTTCTTAAAGTCAGAGAGTTTAAATGTCAAAAACAATATTAAAATTTGAATTTCCATGGAAATCTTTAGCAGAAAGATAAAGCACAAGATAGAATAAAGAAATTATGACAAACAATATGAATGTAACTAAACCAAAGGAGGCAATAAAAATGAATTACTAGACTGATGGCACAAGGAGAGGTGGTCGCTGACTCCTCCTCATCCTACAAGGAGTATGAGAACAATTAACTTCTGCAGAATTAGTACTGCAGTGAATCAGAGCACATTATAACTTTGTGGTGACTGCTTTTAGTTAAAGAAACAAAACCAGGGTCTATCCTTAAGACTTTCAATGATTTGATTTCCTGTACTAATAGAAACTACCTTATCTGCACATTAGAACAGCTCACTAAAATGAACTTATGAAGGAAAAAGCCCTCAAATTACAGTTAACCTAATCTGGAGCTTATCATAGCATTATATTCTCAATTCACCAATCATATCAGAAGATGAACCTACTGGCAAAGGCAACTTCTTTCTGAAACCATGCAACTTTATCCCTTCTGCCCCTCTGCTGCACCAAGACGCATTCAGCAGATCTCCTTTCAAATATGCTGGGAATTCCCTGCTGAGCAGTGCCAATGCCAGCCAAAATACACATTCTCTACTGCACTGTATTTTCAAAGCGTCTACCACAGAATGCCACTCTGAAAGAACCACCACTTCATATTCCAACATTTAACATTCAACAGTAAAGACCCTGTTAATTCAGAAGAAAATACTGAAGCTTACACAAATCCACATGACATACCCATGAAAACCAGAATGAAGTCAGACACACAGACGTGAAAGGACACTTCCCTGTGTTTCCTTGTTGATCTTTGGCCATGACCAAGCAATCATTATAGCTGTTGTGTAATGTTGGAGTATAAACATTACAATAAATACAAATTACTGCTGAGTCTGCCACACAACAGTGTAAGTCTCCACTGCCATACAACCAAATCCTGCAGAGAAACAACAAAATTTCATATTTCTGGCATCAAGAACAGTAATAACAATAGGTACAGCTCACCTCTGCATAGGGATGGCAGAGAAAGAACACTGCTGTGTTTTTTAAGACAATATGAAATCCTAAGCTTCCAGACAAAGTTTCAAAGAAAAGCTTGTAAAGAAACATAAACTAAAGCAAGCAAGGAGTTAAGTGCAAGGTTCCAACATTACAGTAAGTTGTAGGGACTAAAGCAGGAAGTCAGGCTGCAGCCAAGAAACAAGAAATTGAGGGAAGCATGAAATCCTATCAACTGCAAGCCATAACATTTTTATTCACGTGTATGTGTAACCATATGTAAACATCTACAGACAAGCTTCATCTTTCTTCAGTGCCTTACTAAAAAGCATCAGACTGTTAACACTGTGGGAAAAAAATCAGCTTTGGGGCTGTACAGGAAGATTTTAAGCTATTTCAATCCAAATTACCAGCAATTCTCCACCATTACCAACACGTTACCAAGACACAGTAACTAAGGAAAAAACTTGGATGCCCAGTAACCCTAGAACCATTTCTTTACTACAAGGTTAAGTTACACTCACTTTGAGCAGAATCACAATTTTCTTTGAGTGTGAAAACTAATGGGCACAAGACTAGCTAACTCTGTATTTTTAAGCTGTATTGAACTGAAATGTTACCAAACTTCACTAACAAAATATTAAGGTAGGGTAGTACTGCTACCCCTTTCAGATTATGTAAATTAACAGATGTTAGACCGGAAAACACAACGAAATACAAAAGTCAGGCACATCAACACAGCAGCAGATCTGCATCTCTGTTCTGCAGCCAAACGAAAAGTTGCTGCAAAATACTACAAGTCATCAATGAAGAAAGGAACAGATAAATTTCTGAGCTGAGTCTTTAGGTCAAAACTGGCTATCACCTGGATAATATCTTAATCCAGAGGTCTTCAATCATAGAAGATGGTCAAGCCATACAGATTATTCCTGTGGCAACAAATGTGGTAGCCAGCAACAATTCCACATGTGCACAGGGCTCTTGGCTTTCCTAAAGCATCAGAACCACCACAGGTACAGAGGTCAGCTACAGACACCACCTAATGCCTCTGGCACAGTCCCTCCACAGATGAGGAAGGTATGAGCCAGTCTTCATACAGGCATTTGAATGCAAGACACTCATGGTAAATATCTTTCCAAAGAGCTGCTCAGACAGATGGGAAGCAGGGCACAGGCCCCATCACTCATTCCAGCTGCAAACTCTTATTCTTGGTTACCAAGTACCAGATGACAGGGGCAGAACAAATGATTCCCCTTACAAACTGTATCAAGTACAGGTGCTCACCACTTAGATAATCCTGCTCACTAGCAGGAAACCTTCAAAAAGGGACTACGAAAACCAGGAAATCTTCAAAAAGGGACTACAAAAAACAATTGGCAAAAGAGTTAACCTGCTGGACTGCCAAACAATGTCTTCTCCACAAAGACATTGATATTAAAATTAAGTAGGCAAGATGAAGAGCTTGAAGCAGACACCGTGCAGGACAAAAACTCAGAAAGGTGATTTTTGTGTGCCAAGGGAAATCATTACAGTGAGCAGAGACACGAGATTCTTTAAGAAAAAAGTCCTCATTCCCCATAGCACAGCTTCAACTGAACTCCCCTTCACACATTTACCCTCCCCCTCTTGTCACAACCTTCTTGCACTTCCACTCAAACACTTTCCTACTAGAAGGAAAACAGCAATGAGCAGTGTGAACTTTGAGCCCCTTCACACTGGTAGACACTTCCACTTCCACCATGGAAAGCAAGACATGGTATTGTTTCCATTAATCATGATGGCCCGTCTTGCATATTGCACAAGACTAAACCAGGAAGGCAATAAAGTGATAGGAGTTATGTGTCAGAAAGACAAGAAACACAGTAAAAAAAGGCTACTCAGTTTTCATTCTCCTTAAATGAATGGGCTAAAATGCTTTTATAACTCTTCTTGCATCCCCTTACAATTAATTTCTATGGACACTTCTAAAAAACCTGCTTTTAAACAAGCCCAGTGTTCTCTAACCTTACTCATCAAACTGAGTTTCAAAACCAGTGTCTAAATGACACTTTGTCTAAGAGACAATTTTGTCTGGGTCAGCAACTTTCAAATTTTGTATCAGTGTTCACCCAGCCAGGATAATTTCTATATCCCTTCTGCACCTGTAGTTGGAGACCCACCACACTGGTAGAAGCAAGGCACATGCCCTGCAGGACATATCCTGCAAAGAAGGGAAAGGGTGGCTTAGAGAGTAACTTCAAGTGAAGTGAAATTACAGGTATGAGAAAGTTCTTCAAATAAGAGTGACAGAATAAAATGTCAGCAGATCAATGGAGTCTGCAAGAGGAGAGGAAGTCCATGGCTGGAAGGACTTGCTCAGCCTATTCTTGACAAAACACTGCTGGAGAGATTCAGTGTCTTCCAGCTATCCTCTTTTGACTCCGTGAGTCACCACCCTCCCCAACCCAACAGCTCCCTAGCCATACCCTCGACACCCTGTTCTCTGTGCTTTAGGAACTCCAGAGATAGGAAAATGCCAACTATTTCATCCATGTATGGGGCTGTCCTGGAGTTCAAAACCTGCTCCCTTTCAAAACAAGCTTTTCCACTCATTCCTACTGCCTCAAATTTGCTGCCCTGATGCTGTCCTCATCTTGACATCAGAAAGTCAGAAAAAACCAGAGGTGTCACAAGCAGGTTTTATTCTAAAGACAACATGCCAGAACTCCTTGTCCAAGTGATTCAGCCACCTGCTTTTCTTTGATCATGCCCAGTTTCATTGTTCAAAGACCTGCAAGGAATATGAGTCATGTTTGTGTGAGGATACCTGCTCACAGGTCTTTCATCCTCCCTGTAATTAACATAATTTTCAAAAATAATTCTATAATTTACATACAAACTCTTATTTTAGGCTACTACTCTTAGACCAGATATTTCAGTCTATGGACAAAACCTCCAAATGAATTCGAGGCAGAAAGCTGCAATACACATTCACTGAAAAACACCAGTTCTCATTCAGGGTTTTTTTTGCCATACAGAATGAAGCCCAGCTTCAAAGTCAACTTCCTATCTTTGTGAGTTACCCAGTTATCAATAAGACTGCCTGCAAATCTTGTGAATACTAGAAATCATGCTGCCTCTGAACACCTAGCAGGAGCAATTTATTCACCAGCCTAGAATTTTACATGTAATACTGAACAACTTTTTCAAAGTTGCATCCCCAACTGCACAAACATAATCAGCTCACAAGGCTGCTGAAAGCAGCAGTTCTGCCATCTGTCTGCTTATTCCCACCTCACACTTGTACAGGCACAAATGTTTGTGAAGCCATGCAATGATCCAGAGAGAGCCAAACTCTGAAACCAATCAGGGAAAAATATAAAATTATCATTAGATTATTTCCTGATCTGTACAACCATGCATGCTGGCATAAGCATGGGAATAAACAGAAATTACATTACTAATTTTAATGGCAGTGCCATTTTTAGAAGTCCAGAAGTTGATGCAGTAACTTTTCCCCAGGCCTATCAACTAAACCTGAAGAACACATACGGATATCAGAAAAATTCAAATCATTTAACCTAATTTTCTATTGTGTTATTGTTAAAGTAAGGAGTGGGAGAAAAAAGTGAAGTGATCTACTGCTTACTAAGAGGAATCAAAGTGCTTACTGGAAAACATTTCAGTGTTGAGATCTTCACCCCTGCCTCTGTTTCCTCCACTAATAAAACAGACAGTAGCACTAACCTGTTCAACAAAACATTCTTCAACACAAATAAAAAACCATAACACCAAGGTAATATTGTTACAGAGAGACACAGACAGAATTCAACTCTCTTACAGCAAAGAAAGAGTGAAACAGAACAAAGCTGATGTTACAACCTATAGTGGTCTGGGATAGAGAACAGACACAGGACAATGCACAGCAAAATGGCTACTCAGAGCAGCAGTTGCTAAACAGTTGGTATCTACAAAAGGACAGACATGGATTTGGAAAAGACCTGGGTAAAGAAACTCACAGTGGAGTCTCCCTGCCCTCCTTTCATTATTGGTACTCTGATGAAATCACATAGGAGTTATGAAGAGCATATAGGGAAGCTTGCTGGGGTGGCAGGTTAAGTAGGAATCCACAGAGCTGGGTTGTCATGACAGCAGCTGAAAGTATGCAAGAGATGTATAGATCCTGGGTGTTAGAACAGCAAGGACTACAAATAAGATCATTAATACATTACATTTTTAAACACCAAAAAGCATACACTACATCTCATTAATGAAACACAGACTGCATGATAACTGTTTGCATTGGTGAGGGTGCATGAGGGCCCAGCACATACACAAAAAACTCGTATTCATTAAGTACTGATAAAGCATGGGTTTTCACAGACTTGATACTCATGCTATACATTAGAGGAAAGAAGTGACATGCACTCTGGTGGACCAATGCACTCGAGTCTCAGCTGGAGCTTGGAAACTCACCACATGAGCTCCATTCCATTTAAAAGCAAAGTAAAACAGCGGAAACTCATTTGCAACAACCTCTTACGTTAACTTTGCAATCAAACGGACTTGGATCATGCAGCAACTCAGTAACTCATCCCAGCTGACAGGAAGTAAGTTCCTGTCAGAGAGAAGTTACTCCCTGAGTGTCTGAGCTCTATCTGCAGCAGCACGCCCGGCTTCCCGGCACAGGCAGGCTGCAGGTGCTGACATGCTGGGCAACACCGTCCTGGCGGGTCACTTCTAAGGCGGTGGGGCACAGGATTCAAGACAAACACTGAACAACAGTGGCCAGGGATGGGAACGAAACAGGCCCTTGGTGGACGCTCTTGCAAGGAAGCCTGGGAGGCAGAGGGAGGATGCGAGTAACAGGTGTTTATGTGATCTGTTCAAAACTCTGGGAATTTGATGTGGTGGATTACTCAGGGACTCGGGATGTCTAATACTGGGTGATCTTCAGGGGTCATTACAAAGCAAGGACTCTGCACGATTTGAGACCAAAGTAGCGTTACAAGTGCCTGGCACGGAGAATGTACAGGTACACCAGTGTTCACAAATCCAGGACTCGCACGACAGGGCTCTTACACTGGGTACTCACCATCCGGCACTGGTGAAGGAGAGGCCCGCACTCATGCAGAACACATGGACAGCGAGAGGCTGCCTAGTGAAGGGGTCCCAGTAAGGACTATCGGTGAAATGAGCGGCAAGCGAGCTACTCGGGCGCTGCTGAACACAGCCCAGGAGCGGGGAGAGGACACTGCCCAGGGGGCGCGGCGGCCGGAGGTGGCCGCAGAACCCGGGGCGCGGAGCCCGGCACAAAGGCAGCCACTCGGAGCGGGGCGCTGCCAGAGGTGTCAGGGATCACGGGGGAGATGCCACCAGCGAGCCCCGTGAGCGACGGGCCAAGAGGGGCCGGGGAGGGGTCACGGAGCTGGCGGGCAGCGCGGCGCTCCCCGGGGCGAGCCCGGCGCGGGAGGACAGCACGGCTCCCAGGGAACGGGGGCGCCCGCGGGCCGGGCCCCGGGACAGGCACGGGGCCAGGCGAGGACAGCGGCCGGGCGGCGGCAGCGGGGAAGGTGTCGGGCGGGAGGCGGGAGCCGGCGGGNAGCCCGAGGGAGGGGAGCTGGAGAGTTTCTGCTTCTTCACCCCGCAGCAACCCGCCGCCATCTTGGAGCCGTCTCCCCCCACGCAGCGCTTCCGACCCATGGCGGGGGGGGCGGCCGGCCGGCCGGGGGGCGGGCGGCGG
>VXAD01012713.1:194604-210675 GCA_013399195.1 Dicrurus megarhynchus
CCGCTCCGCCTGCACGGGGAGGGGGCGGGAGAGGGGAGGATGAATGAGGAGCAGGAGGGAGAGGAGGATGGGGGAAGAAGAGACAGAGAGAGCTGTGTTAGAGCGACCCGGTGAGCGGCCCCGGCGGGCAGGGCCGGGGCTCAGGGGGCAGCGCGGCCCGCAGGTGTGGCGGCTTTTCCCCTCCCCTCCACACGCCGAGCCGCCCCTCTCGCCTTCCCCCCGCGCTTTATCTCCTCCTTCTGCCAGGGAAGTGGAGCAACTCCACCTCACGTGCTAAAGAAAAAAAAGAAATAAAAAAATAAAATAAACCCACAAACCCGAGCTCTGCAGGCGCCGCACGGCAGGAGCAAAGCCCTTGAGATGGTTAAAAACACCCCGCTAAATAATTCAAGTGACCTGAAATGCCTTTCTCTGGGGAAGAGAAGGGGAGGCCTGTGTTGGAGCCTCCTGTGTTGGAGGGAGTGCTTGGATGCAGCTATTAAGCGTGCAATCGTGATGGCTAAGAGCCAGGGGCTTTATATGTGTCTATATATATATATATATATATTTTTTTTTTTTTTTTTTTTAAATTTTATTTNTTTTTTTTTTTTTTTAAATTATAGCTTTGGCAATTACTTCACAACCACTAAGTAGCAGCTCAGAGCATAGGCCCGCAGCGGCAGAGCCAGCAGCTGTGACCCGGTGAGACCACGGCCCTGGGTGCCGGCAGCCCGGGAGGGACCTCTAGGGAAGAGAAGTCCAGAGGAAAAAGGATGTGAGTTCCTGCTGTTCTCCAGACATCAAAAATTAAGCTTAAGGAGGGGAAATGTGTTTTATATTACTATTTTACGTTAGCCTCACATATAGATATATCTGAATATATGGAGAGACTTGCAAACAGCCATAAAGTACTTCAAAATCTGTGTGTATGTATATTTAGAAAATAACACCTCACCCGTCAGTGTTATGCAGCCATCTCTGGCATGGGATGTAACAGCTGCTTAACACAGAATAGCAACACTACAGTATCAAGGAAGACAAGGGGATGAGGACTGCCACACAGAGTTAAAATAATATCCCAAGTTTAGAGAGACAGCCGTTACACAAGCTGAAATTCTGTATAGAGAACGATTTCAGTCTCAAACTACTTAGAGACTCAGTTTTACGTTTCTTGATGGAAATGGTTTCTCCAACATCATCATGATACTAATTTTGGCTGCATCTTATACGGATTTGAACAGAAAATCCCCAATTACTAGGTCTCTAATACTAATGGGTTAAAAGGCCCTTTGAGGGTTTCTGTCCAAATACTGGCCTAAGCTCCTCTTGCTTTGACTGTGAATCATAGCCTGAAGTGAAACAGCTGCAGGGGATAATAGCAAACAGAAAGGAGAATTAGATGGTGTGAAGCAGTCTTTTCCATTTTTAAATGTAATGTTTATGTTTGGAGCTGTAGAATACTTGAGAAGGGAACTGGGTTCCCTTCTCAAACAACTTTCAAGTTTCTTTCAAAACAAAGGCAGTGTTTTCCACTTAGGGATTCATTTGTTTAAAATCAGTTAGCAGTGACACCTTCTGTTGCTTTTGGGAAAATAGTTTCTCCAGGTACTGAATTCTGGCTTTTCCTCATTTTTTTAACATCCTATGTTATTTAACACCAATATTTATAAAAATATTCAGTAATTGCAAAAGCTCATGATACAGACAGAAATATTAATTGTTCACTCCACTGGGACAGATATTTGAAAGGTTCATTGTAAGGCTCAGAGCTAGGACTGACATCCTTATGCAATATCAAGACTACTGATAGTGCATAGTGATAACTTTTTGATTAAATATGGTATTGAAATGGTCCCTGAATGAAAGGGTAAACTAAGTATATTACTTAATCATTAAAAACACCTTACTTTTTCCACTTCTGCTGATGTTCTTTGCTGTATTTGCCTATAGTTGTGCTCCTGTTTTACCTCAGTGCATGTAATGCATACCAAATCTGTATGTAAAGACAACAACAAATGTATGAATACAACTGCAGAAACTAGTCGAATCAGGAAGACAGAATTGTATTATCAAATATCTTGAAGTGAAGAGAACTGCAGACTCACAAACTGTTCTTCATAGCTCAATGGAAAATTTCCATTTATATTTGAAGGAGCATTTATTCTTTGGACAATATGGTTTCGGTTGACTGCAACATGTGTTTCATTGGTCCTTTGCTTCAGTTAAGTATCAAGGACCTCTACATTTCTTACTACAAGAAACCCTGAGCGTGTTCAGTTCCTTGAAGTACTTGTATACTCTGCTAACTTTAGAAGATTCTCTCCTGTTGGTTGATGACTGTGCTGTGCCTCATGTGCAGTCAAATGTCCCAAGTGAACTCTGGATGAAAAACAAACTCTTTAGCAGTACCAGCAGAATCAGAATGGTCTTGAAATTAGGTCACTTCAATTTAGGAGTGATGTAGCTCTCCTTTATGACTTCAGCTGTTTAGCACTATTGCTCTCCTCATGTTCTAAAGCCCTAGTGATTTCAGAATAGTCACTTGTTACAAGTAACAGATTAAAATTAATGTTTTAATTAAAAGTCATCACTCATTATTCTTGAAAAGAGCTGTTAAAGAAATTATTTTGAGAAAAACAGAATTATTTGCAGAAAGAGATTTCTCAGTGGTCTGAGCCTGCTCTGAAGGATTGCCCTTCTTAAACAAAATAATCAGAATGATTAGTATCTGGGGGAGATGATATCCTAACAGACATGATCTAATTCCTTTTGAATCTGAGGTAAAATTTGCACTGACTGTAGTAGAAGTCAGATTGTTCTCAAGTGGGCCAAAAGATCATTTATGTTTCCCAGAATCCTACAATCGAGTTAGAAGACAAATCAGTCAGAACAAGGAAACAATGAGCCAAAATTTGGCTCCATCAGTAAGCAGGAGTGATATAATCCTTGCCTTATTACTATCAATTCTTTTAATAGGAACTGTGACAGGTGAGAGATTTAAAAGTGTACTTAAAATAGCACATTTAGGCTGTGGTTCCATGTGCATTTCTGCAGGAGTAGTAATGTTGGTTTAAGCAGCTTTACCTCAGCTAATTGTTCTCTTTCCTGCCCCACCCATACTGTTGTGTTCATGCAGCTGTTTGTGCAGATGTGAGGCAGAAGATCAAGTTTAAAAACACTCTTTTCCCTCAATTATTTTTCAGCCAAATCAGTTCTCCAGTCTGGTTTATCAGAGGGCTGCACAAAAATCTGTGTTGGCCTCTTGGAGTGGCTACACAAAATTGAGAATTAGTGGCCTTGGGCAGCTTAAACAGTGCTGGTAAAAAATTAGAAGATGCAGCCTAGAGCAGCATTTCACATATTTATGTGGAAACTGTCAGAAATAACAGAAACGTTTGAATTTTAAATAATAGGTGAAGAAAACCAGTCGAGGAAAGATACAGAGCCTTGAACGGGAAGGAAATTAGTTTATGCTTGAAACTGTAGAACAGGCAGAGCCAGGCAATGAAGGAAAGGGAAACAGAAGGTCGTCTTTTGAAAATACATAATATTCCACTTTGTGAGAACTGAAGGAAGTATTATACTACAAATAATTCTGTAAAAAAAAACCCAAACAAAACCCTTCACAATTTGAACAATGTAAACAGCTAGCATGTCTATGGAGTTGTTAGTTACTATTCTAGAGAAAAGTCTGTACTTCCGTCTTCCAAAATTCAAAGGTTAAATTCTATCTTTGTATTGTCCCATCATAATGAGCTTTTATGGTTGTGCCTGCCATAAAACTGGAAGATTTACATGCTGAAAATTCCTTTGGTCTGAGGAGTTTCCACCCATTGTAGAGCCAGTCTAGGCAACTCTTCCCTTGCCCGGCAGCCTACAAGGCATTAAGGGTGTAGCTGGAAAGAAAGTGGGTTTGCTTGTATTAATTTCTCACATTATTCCCAAACTGGTCTATCACTCTTGAGGCTCATGTGAGTTTTCCTCAGTATATTCTGCTTAGACGAAATAGTTACCGTGCTTCACTTACACCCTGTGTCTCAGCTGTCCCCAGGAGAAATTAGATGCAGCCCTGAATCTAGGCCAGAAAGTATGCACAAAATCTAATAAAGTTAATGAACGTTAACTTGCACGTCTGAGAACAGCAATTGTTCCTACCAGTTAGAGGCCATATCCTGCTATTGTTCCATATATCAAACCCCTATTGAAGTTTCTTCTAAAAAATCGTGTACAAAAAATCATCTCCGGATGTGATACCAGCCAGCAGACAAAAGGTCCTCACATGTTATTTTACTGGAATCCTGGCCCAGTGTCATATTTTGGGCTATGTTATATTTTTACCATACTGTGAATCCAATCTGTATTATTTTAAAATTAACATTTTTTTACAGGCATTTTTCATTCTAATGTGAATTTAGAGTTTGCTCCTGTTAAACCATCTGTGCATGGGGCTTGCACTGCAAAACTGGGCATTAGTTTGTTAAAAAAAACCACAATAAAACAAACAAACACCCCACTAAATAAACTGTCCAAAACAAACAAGTAAAGCAAAAAATCACCATGCATTCTAAAATGTTATTTTTCAAAGTAAATGATCTAGGATTGAACAGTTTCTGAAGTAGAGATAAAAACATTAGGTGTGTCAATGGAGTCAGAAAAATTATTTAATGAAAACCCTAAGGTTCAAAGCAATTTGTATTTATCATTTATAATAAATAAATGAAAGGTGAGACTAGTCGTAGCTTTTTAATGGAATTCTTTTCAACTAATTCTGGGAGCTGCAATGTTCCTCAAATATTATGTTAATGCCCTATCCTATCCTTTTTGAATGTATTTTTCCATTGTACAGTGATAAAAGGAGATGTAGCTTATGTAGTTGTATTCTCAATATAAATTCACCATGGCTTCATTGAGGTCAGTGGAGCTACAGTGATTTATGCAAGCTGATACATTAATAATAAGCCTTAGGATATATTTTTTGACATTGCTGTTTGTAGTTGGTCTCCTTCACCAAAAAAAAAATGTTTGCCGCTACTGTGGAGAACCATTTGCATTAATAGCATTTCTCACTTCTGAAGAGTGAGAGCTTTAGGAGCTGTAAGTTAATTAGAACAATATAGCTGTCTGTTTATCCAGTGCAGTCATACAGACACCACTAATGAACCCCAGCAACAGTCAGATAGGACACAACAATTGAGGGGTATTGGGAAAAAAATGTAATCAATAATTTTCAAGTGTATGAGTGAATTAGGAAGATAGAATGCATGGTGATGTTTTGCTGAGAATTAAAATCTGATCAGGACACCACAATTACGAGCCTGCTTATTCCTAATAGTTGTGCTAAACCTTTAGCCATCCCAAGGGACCAGCAAAAATACCAAAATGAAACTTTCATATAAATTTAGTTAATGCAAGGAGCAGTAATTTCAGAAAAGAGGTAAATTTTAATAATACTAATTGATTATTAATGATGTTAATTGATGAGGATGACAGAAATGCTCCATGTAAGGAAGACAAGAAGCATAAATTTTGATCTTCCTTTTGAGACTGTGCTGAGCTTCCTTTTTCGGATGTTATTTAATTTTCTTGTGAAATGATTTGATTTCTTCTGGCTGCTGCTTTTTCTATCTTTTTGCACATGTTATCTAGCTTTTGGTGTGAAGGAATTTCACCTCCATTCTTCTAATATCCAGTTCTTGGCTCAGGTTCATGCTCCCTTGTTCTGGTATTTTACACTGCTAAGATAGCATTGAAGCTGTCATCTCTCTGTTCCTTTCAGAGAAATGAGATATACTGTTCTTTTCTCCAGAGACTGAAGAACTTTTTTCTTTAATCTTTGTGAGCAGTGAAAACTCAGTGAATCCTTCTGCTGTCCTTTACCATGCTCAGTTCTATAAAAGGATCTGTGAATCTTAAGATGGCCAAGGACTTCCACTGTTCCAGGTGCAAACATCTTGTCACTTGATATTGGATGGGTTTAGTTTCTCCTAATGTAGTATTTTGGCTATTGTTTTGAAAGAGTGTTCATTAGCTGCAGTAGACTATTGCAGCTTCTAAAAATATGCAAGCAGGGCACTCAAGTATTTTTCCATCTTCAGTGTTGTAATACATTGCTATTTATCAACTGTGGTTTTTTCCTTTCTCCCTAGAAGTATCAGCATTCTTTATATTCAATGGCTAAATTACTTAACTTTATATCTTCAAGTGCTTCTGATCTGTACATGGCACCCTGAATGATATGTTGATCCTCCTTTCTGTGACTGGTTTGATAAAATCACCACTTACGTCACTTACCTCTTTTTCTGTGCAAAGCAAAAACTGACAAATGCCAGTGTTTTGCCATAAAGGTGCTGGTCCTTCAGCACTATCAACTGCTAAAATCACTAAATACATTGTCTTAAAAGAGACTTGATATAAATAGAATGTTAGTTAATAGCAGGTGTTACCCTCTGTGGCAAAAAGCCAGCAGGGTTCCGGAAAAACCCTTGTCATTGCAGTTGTTCCTTTCCTCACTGGCTCTTTGTGAGGGCAGCCCCAGTGTGGCTGATGCTCAGGCTCACCCTCACCCCTATCTGCTTTCATATATTCAGTCCTGCAAATTCTTCTTTTCTTTCCTGTGGGTAGGAAAAGCCAAACAACTCATGAGCACCAAATTCTAATTCTTTCTTGTATCTTTATGGCTTTAGAGGGGACTAGCTATCCTGAACTCCAGCTCCTGAAAATTTGTGAATAAAATTGAATCTGTTGGAACAGGTAGAATTCAGTGCCTCACTTATTCATAGTTACGTATTCATTAGTTTTATTGCTTCCTTTCTGTAGAATTCATGTTCTCCAACATATTGTCTCATGTACTTTCTATTGCAAAAGTCAGTTCTCCTTTCAGACCTGTATAAATCAAATTACTCCAGTGATGTGAATAGAATTTCATTGTTACAGAATGATGAGTTCAAACCCAGGCCTTTTAAACCTGTAGGTCTCCTTGTAAATCAATGAATGATTTGTCAGTTTCTAGGTCTCCTGAGCTATCCTCTGTTTTCAAGGAAAGTGATATTTTTATAGATCAACATCCATCCCCACAAAACTTTATGTCTTCCCATTTTTCTTATCTCCTGCATTTGTATTCTCACTCTAGGGAAGGGCCTTCAGGCTACCTGCTGGTGGTGATAATTTCTGTCATAGTTGTTCAATGTATAAAATAAACACATTGCATTAATTTTGAATAAAAAGCAGCTGATAAACCTGCAAGCTTCAAAAGTGTTCCCTCTCTTGTGCCCTCTTCCTTTCATTCACTAATTCTGATATTCCTTTTTTCACATTATCCATATAACTCAGTCTGCCATTACAGCAAGTAAAAGTAGATGTTTTGTTTTTAACGTGATCATTATTTAAATAAAGTAAAACATATTTTAGAAGATTGAAATTAATAGTATTTCTTCAACTATGGAAGAAGTCACAGCATTCAGGAAGCACTGATGCTTATTATGTTTTCCTGCTAATCCTTATAAAAGGTGAAGTTACAGTTTTTAACATCTGAAAATAGCTGTGATCATCAAGACTTGTGTCTGAGCTTTGATTTGCATGTTTGTTTTTCTCAGTGGTTTCTTCATGGTTAATATTCTAATAATCTACTGACTGCCAGAGATTGCACAAGAATAACATTTTTTGATTTAAATACAGTACATATTGCACCGACACATATGATTTGAGGAAATTATTATTTCCATTCTTAAAACTAAAAACATATCCTTGTTACTTCAAATGAAAGAACATTGTGTATTATAAAGTAAATCTATAAGTATATTGATCTAGAGGCTCCAATTTTAAATGGGATTCTAGGTTTATTACCATCTCCCTTTAAACTGCATCTCAATAATAATTCATTTGTTTTGATTTGCATTTCTAAAGAGCATTTCAAGATTAGAAGTATCCCTGTGACACAGTTGTGGAGAATCCTAGCACACATGTCAGATCTAAGGCACTGAAATATTTCAGGGCTATCTGTTCATGGGCTAGGTCCTTCCAGCTAACCCTCATTTTAGATTAGGGATATAGAAGAAATTTGAAAATAATTTAATTAAAAATCCTTTGTGTTTAACTCTTAAAAAAAAAAAATCACATAAATGTTTGAATTCTCTGTTTTTCTATTGCCTACTTTGTGTTTGTTTTCACAGGTCAAAGTCCTGCTGTCCAGTGTCATCAAATTTAGTTTCTGCCATGACCTGTAAGTCTCTCACCTCTAAATTTTTATTGCAATAGAACAGCTGCCTGTAAACTGTTGTGGAATACTGAAATATGTCTTTCATTGAACTATCATCAAACAATATATATTGGATATGGCTTGTCTTGTTATGTTAAATCCATGTAGTTCAAGCATGTATGCTTATAGCACAATACACCTACTTTTTTAAATACTAGCTCATGGTAATCTCATTCATTGCATTTTAAATGGGAGACTCACAGCTTATCAAATCTACTTCTGTTTCTAGAGGTACCCTTACACGAAAACTAGTGCTCTTTCTCGTTAAATCAGAACTGAAAGTTCTCAAAGAAAAATATTACATTTGCCCTTTGATGAACAATTACCAAGCATTACATGTTCAGAGTAAAAAATGGATAACATTTTATTTTATGAGTCCACTAACTAATAGTGAATTAGAATAAAACTCCCATGGGAACACATTTGACATTCACATGAATAACAGATGAGTTCATTATGATCCCCTGCTTATAAAAGGAATGGCAAATGAATTCATAATTATTAAGCATTTAAAAATAACATTCCCCTAAAAGATAAAATTCTGCATTAAATACCCGGCTGTGGTTCAGCTTCAGGGCTTTAAAGAGCCTGAAATGAACTGGTACTACAAATGATTTGGTCATTTGCCACATTGTTTAACTACTTGGTAGCCAAAGTAATGAAGATTTGTATGCTAGTCAATGCCTTTGAAGTAATTCTGAAATTTTGAGATTAATCTTGCTTCCAAAGCAGAGAATACAGATTAGATACATGCTGCATGAAAGGATTATGCTGCATCTATGTATAAAGAGGAGGGTTGCAGCACATATGGCTACTGACATGTACTCATGTTATAAGTGCCCATGGGCATCTCATTTGAAATATATATTAGAGTTGAATTTTTTAAGGGTTTTTTTGTTGATAGATATGTGGTTTTATGTATGACAAATACCATTCAGGACAGTTATTTTGCTAGAAGTGACATTCTCAACTACTTGCCAGGCTGTCACATTAGCATACAGCTCACAGCAAGGCAGGAGACAGCTCTTCCATGAATCGAACCTCTGCCCTGTGATGACACTAATAGCACAGGGTCCCAAAGGTTGCCTTGTCTTCCAGGCAGAGAGGGAAATAAGAGATGCTGAGAACAAAGTCAAGAGAACAGCATAGAGGACTTGCAGAGAAGGAGAAGGGGCATAAGTAAAATCCTGTTCTTTGTACTACCTGTTACAGAAAAGGGATGAGAAGCAGACCAAGTTAAGACTGTTCTAAGTGCTGTCACCACTAAAGAGATGCAAAAGTCTTGTGTCCCCAAATCTTACATAGATCTAAATAGCATTGATGGAGTGAAGAAGATCGTTATCTTCTGTATAAATACTGACCCCATGCAGGGTATCCCTCCTGCAATGCAGTGGAATGGCATTTTATCCAAGGAGTAGAGAAATAATGCCATATGATATATTATCATTATTATAATGCCATATTCCTTTTCCCAGCATAGAGCTAAGGAGATGTGTGAAAGACCTTGTGTACGTGTAGATTTTAAAGTAACATTGCTCCCACATTTTTCCGAGCTCCCTTCTCCTTAGCAGCAGCCAAGGCTCTAACACAGTTGTGTTGCCATTGACTGTGTTGTCATGCTGATCAGGAGGGAAAAAAAGCCACATCAAATGTGCTCATATTTTGTTTCACTCAGAGGTCTGAAGCTGTAGTCTGCCATCAGGGGGACTCCATGAGAGACCTAGGCTGTGGGCTTGAGAAAAAGTGCTGTAAAACCAAAAAGTGCAGAGCTGGGAGGAAGTAGAGAGAGAAGGGTCTCAGGATTGTGGAGGGTGAAGGACATGCTGCACAGTCATGAAAATGGTCATGAAGACTAGAAATATATTAACCAAACCAGAATTCTGTAACATAATCATACACTTTTCTAGTCCAATTATTTAGTTGTTACCACTAGGGAAAAATTAATCAAAATATCAGAAAAGCCATTTGTACTATACAAAGCTTGTGGAAAATTGTGGGCAATTATTCGAGAAACTGTTAAATAACAATAAAATGATGTCTTTCTGCTTTGGAACAAGAATCACCAGATGAGCTTTAGAATTGTGTAGCTGCCAATGGAAGAACATGATTTATGAACTGCTGAATTACATCTCTCTTAATTTTAAAACTCTTGGAACTGTCTGATTTAACTTCTGATTTGATCTGTGTGGGTGGAGTTTGGATGTACATGGAGACAATAGGGCTGAGCTGATGCTTCAGAGGTAGGTAAGAAATACCCAACCTAAATCCAATAGAGAAAAACTAAATGTTTATCAGAGAAACTAATTGTGCATCAGGGAAGCTCCTTCCTGAGCCCTGCAAATTGCTGGGTGAAGCATGTGGTTTGATTACAATTATTGCCTTAATGCAGACCTTCAATTCTTATGGGCCCCATGAGGACAATGAAGGAAACCTGTTCTGTGATGTATGAAGTGAGGGGTATGAACTCTCATATTCATGCATTCACATCATACATGATTCTACATTTCAAGGAATTGGGAGATAATTGAGGAGATAATAATAGCCATGCTTGCTAATTAAGCTACATACAGCTTTTTTTCCTTGAAAGATAAATCCAAGTTTGGAGATTCGTTTGATGGTTTTTGGTCTGGTGGGTTTGTTCTGGCTTTTTTCCAAGCTGATACATTATGAATCTATTACTTATAAAACTTTAAAAGTTTCTATTTTAAAACATTTAACATCTGTCAGAAAGACAGTTATTTGTTTATACAGCCTTTAATATTATAATGTATCTATGGTTGTCAATATTTGAGGTAATCATTATTATAAACAAGGGCACAATAAGGGAAATGCTGAGCTAGTTCTCCAAATGATGACAAGGGAATATGTCTGTACTTTTTAGTTATAAAAATCAGATGGCATTTTCTTACTGTAACCACTTTAAAGTTAAGACATCAGAAGACAGTTTGCTTTCAAAATGTTGGATAAATCACTCAAGTCAATGTCACATCATGACTGTTCCAACCATATGCTCCCTCACAAGGCCACTGCTGGTCATCATCCAACATCAGTGTGCAAAAAATTGGCATGAGATACCTTATCAGGTGGGTTTCTGTTCATTACCAACACATTAGATTGCAAGTAAGTTATTCCAATGTTTGCTTGTAATTTGCTAGGTGAAACAGGGTGGCCTGTTGCACCACCCTTCTGTGGAAAAAGGGAATTCACTCCACGAAGTGAGAAAGCTGTAAATTAGACACTTCTTTCAACATCAGAGAACTGTGATCACTAGGATTCCTTTTGGAAAATCGGGGCAGGAAAAGTGGTAGAAAGGATTGGTACTTGGAATGGGTGAGTCCTGACTAAGAGAATCAGAGGAACAGCCATCGCTGAGAAGAAAAGGCAAATCCATACAAGGTTATTTTTTAAAAGAAACAGGTACAGTTGTGAGGATGTATAAATAATTTATAAAGATTAAAGTCTAGGCTTCAGAATGTACTTACAATAAGACAAGTCTCAATCTGAATCACCTCAATTTGTGGTATGGTGTCTTGCAGCAGATAGCAAAACATGCTTGTTCTAAATCTTACGAAACAATTATAGTAAGTAAATGCAATTGGCAGTGATTGAAATACTAATAATACACTGCATTTCAAACATTTGTTTAAAGTGACCTCAGCCTATTAGTCTACTGCTAGAGACAAATCTCTTCTAAATTGCATTTGTCTACTGCCGAAATGTTCCGATAGTATGGAAACGCAATACACCCAAATTAGGTGTAATTGTTAATAATTTATTCACCAGAAGGTTTGCTATTATCAGCTTTGTTTATGTCAGATGGAAATTAAAAAATAGTTCTCTTTCTTGCAAACTGCTGTGCAAATTTCATCTGCTTTATTAGATGTCATTATCTCATAGGAATGATATGAGATTCTTCTCATAACAGAAAAAAAAGATAACCAAATATAATATAGGACTTATATAAGTTTTAGGGTTGTAGTTGACAGAACCTCATTTATATGTATTATATCTGTAATATGCTATAAGCTTTCTGTTCTACTTTCAGGTAATGTTGCTGTAAACATCCATGCCAAGGAAGGAATAAAGCTTGTGAGTGTAATATATATATATACTGTATATTTAGCAGAAAACATGTAAAGAATTTTTAAATTTTTTTTTAATTTTGCATTACCCTGTGCAGTGCTTTTTGCTTCTCTGATTCAAAATGTTGAGAACTCAGAGACGGGTTTATTAGGAAAACATATATATCCACTGCATCTCTACACTATTAAATAATGTAGAATTACTTCTTAGCTCTTGTGAAGATGTGCTGTTTTAAATTTTAAAGAGATTGAAGTATGTGAGTAGCTCTAAACTATTCCTTTTAGCTACTATTTTGATGATTATCTTTTTCTTTATAACATATTTCACTGGTTCTCAGTTTTACTTGTTTCAAAGGATGGGGGGGTGTCTCTTAAAACGTGGTATTTCTACTGAGAAAAATTAAAAGAAAAAAAAAATGAAAAGCTGTACATCATGAAGTTCAAGCTACTTGCTGGCCTCTGGATGAAACTCCTTCCCTGTCCACAGCATTGTCCTTTTTCCGTGCTAGGAAATGTACAAAACACTACTCATAGCCAACAGAAAAGATACCGAGAATCCAATTAGTTTCTTTCCCTCTGTAATCTAGGAGTTACGTTCACTAGATGATTAAAATTCAGCTAGATACATCATTACATTTATTAACATACAAATTCATTTGCATTTCTTATTTATGACCTTGCACATCACTGCTCATTCACCAGTGGTACAGGAAAATGTAGTTTTATGTTAGTTTATAATGAATTTGTTCTTGCTTGCAAGCGCAGGAAATGTGGCGCAATGTTTTAATTTCAAACACTGCAAGAGAATTTTAAAATCCAAGTAATTTATTTATTATAGCAGGCTGCCTGGAAACATTTATTCTAATTTTTTTATTCTAAAAACTAGAGTTTATTTATTCAAGCTTTTTACTGATTTTCCTTCCCTACATAAGAAAATTAAATGCAGAGGTTTAATGGTTTAGGTCATGTGCTTTCAGGCAACTGCATACGTGCAGCTACATGTATGAGGCATGTATGAGTAAATAGAATGCCTTTTTCAGAGAAAAAAAATCTTGATGAAATAGACATTTCTCTTCCAGAGGTAATTTCACAGTTGTGGGGCTTTGCTTTGTTTTCCTAATGATATTCTGCAGGGATGCTTGGTTGGAGTTCTATGCAAGGATTTCTGAAATCAGTGGAAAGGTCATGCACTTTGGATTGAGGTCTCAGGCATGGCAGAATATATTCACTCCTGTGACAGAGCCAGACCAAGAAAAGGAAGGAGAAGGATCCCAGGTGTCCATGGTTCAAATAACCTCTCAGCACGGATTAGAGATGTTTAGAGGCAGTATGTGACTGAAGAATGGGGCATGGGATCCATCATTACCATCCCATTTTTCCCTCATCAGTATGTCGGGACATGAGTGAAGGGGTGGATTCAGGAGCCAAACCCAAGACTCTCCAGAATTCCTGTGGCAATCCGCAACTGCCCAAGTGCTGAGGGGTCCATGTGGTGCCTACCTGAGCAGAGAGCAGCTCTGGGAGCTTGGCCGGGGAAACCTTTCCCACAGAGCTGTGCCAAGGGCTCGCAAGGGCAGAGCTCCGCCTGCTGCTAAGCTGCCTTTATGTTCAAACACTGTCAGAGTCTGGTACAGACCAGTGCTGCACGGCTGTGCCTATGCGGGCTTTGCTGCATAACTTCTAGTTGACTGGAGAGATAAAAATAATCCCTGACATAAATCAACTTCATTCTGCCTCAGGACATAATTTAAATACCTTCTCCTGGGTGTTCTTCCCTTTTTATAAAAGCGGCAAGCTCACTTTCCAGCCTTCACACTCTAATTCTAGAAAATGTTTTACTAGGGACTGCCACAGTGAAGGTAGAGCTATTGCTGTGTGAGGATACAAGGAATATCGGCTAGGGACACGGTGGTGGGAAATGGAAAGGTATTTTAGAAAGGCTCTTGAGTGTTTCCTTTCCCAAGATTGTAGGGCCAAATGTTGCTTGAATTTATGAATAGAGGTGGACAAAAATTTTGAATGATTTTTAAATTCTTAGAATTACAGAGGTTTGAAAGGACTGGGACCATTCTTGAGATTAGGTTGGACTAGAATAGTTTCAACTGAAATAATAAGAAAAATATGAAACATTTTCTTAGTTTTTAAAAGAACTATCTTAACATGCTGAAAATGAAATTTTTCATCTTTTGAAACTGAAATACCATTTTCCATTTCCAAGTTAATATAAGTTAAAAAGTAAAATATGTGTTTTTTTAAAAGTCACAAAACATTTTCTTTTTAATTAGATGTAATATTTCAGATTTACCCCAAATGGAAATTACTGGGGTTTTATTTTGTAAAAAAAAAAAAAAATTGTATGAATTCTGTATGAACTGAGGTTTGTGCTTCCCACTTTCTGTCATTTTCATTTTGTTATTGATCTGGAAGAAACTTCACTTGCTCAGTTCTGTTTATGAAATCTTCATGAGACCCTGTCCTGGGAATTTTCAGGTGACCTGTGTGTTCTCAGGTGATTGTTAGTGTGTAAGGGTGTAGCTCCTCCCTGTACTGTACCAGTGCTAGACTTTGAGCCTTGCTGCATGCTCTGCCTGTGCTGCACTCTGATTCTTTGGACAAAAATATAGTGGGTAAGGATTTGTGATTTCAGCAGGCTGTTCATGAAAAGCAGGATCTCTTAATTCTAATGGGATTGTGAGATACCTGCATGAGGTATCATTAACTCAGCAGACACTGAGTAAAAGAGACCTTTTTGGTCACAGATCTTCCCCTTCTACTTTGTGTTCCTATTCTTTCACGTTCCTTGCTCTCTTGTCAGCCATCAGTTCATTTCAAATAGATATGGTGTTCAAAATTTTCATCTGAAGTTGCAGAGCAGGTGATGAGAGCTCCAGATGCCCTATCAGACTCTCATTTTCTCAGGCTGATCTGAGCAATTCAAAGGCAGAATCTTCTGATCTGTGGCACTTCTCCCACTGACCCTATATGCTTGACAGGTGAATGCTTAGGGATTTCAGAAGGTGTTCAGCTCAGTCATCATTGTCACTCTAACAGTGTCAGCCTTTGGAAGCTCACAAAGCTGCTGCAGTCTCCAAGGAAGGCATATCAGACCTTTCCTAGGAGAAGTAAAGGAGGTGATGAAATCAAGTGTTATGTGTCTCCATTCACAGCATCACTTGAGCATGTATATGAGTACAGATGGGGAGTAGGATTCCTATCTCTCATAGGTAGTTGTTTGGATGTTGTTTGATTTTTGTTTTGTTTTTAATGTCTTTTAAAGAAAAGTTATTAGGGTTGGTCTGGTAGCTAAAATCTTTAGCATGGAGGTGACATTATGGACAGTGAAAAACTTAGTTTACTAAGAGAGAACTTCTGTAGTCAAAACAGCTAATAAGAGTTTGCAATCCGAAGAAACAAAAGTGAGCAAAAAGAGAGAGGAAAGGAAGTGCTGTCAGTGCAGTTTTACAGATGGAGAAGGGGACAAGAAAAGTATGGAGGCAGATCCTGATTTTTAGCGTTACCAAATGTGTATATTTCAACATACTCTGTTTGATCCTGGCAATGCTTTATGCCTACGCATTTCTAATTTTAACTGTTCTGATTTTTTTTTACTATCAAAGAGAGGGGCTTTTATAGTTTCTTTTCAAACTGATTTTTTAAATACACCAGAGCATCCCTATTCTCAGCACAGATTTTCAGTATATTTTCAGTTTTTCAGCAGTTTTTGTAGAGGTATGTGGGTTCCCCTCCTTCCCCCCC